>JAQFZE010001619.1:0-17200 GCA_034695245.1 Dicyrtomina saundersi | reverse complement strand
TTATATCAACGACGATGCGACCGAGCAGATACACCAGTCAATCACAAGCTCGGTCTTCGCAATGTATTCTTGTAACGTTATTGATAGTAGCTGTTCAAACGTACCTTGCGGTAAATGTCCAAGCTACAAAAAAAATGGAAAAATCGTACTATAGTTTTGAAATCATGAAAACATATAAAAGAAAAGAAATTCAATTCAATAAAAAGTACTGGTGTTTATAAATTCAGAATACTTACCGCCTGACGTCAAATGCCATTTTAAATAGCCAAACTTTAATCTCCAACCAAATTATTGCTGTCCTTATTTCTTACTGGAATATAAGAATATTACAACTTGGAATTAACAAAACTCTTCAAAGCCCCACAAAAATATAGTTCTACAACATAAATAAAAGGTAGTGTGATCTGCCAGGCGAAGAAGTAAATCAACCCTGCTCAATCCTTACACCATATGGAATTGTCGGTAAATTAAAGTTAGTTTGGTTAAGTTACAGATCAGCATTACCACTACACAGTGGAATTACTCACAGTAAGTCCTTTGGTTTCGTGTATAAATTTAGAAACGCTTACAATGTAAGCAAACTAAATCAGTTCGTTTCAGCTATAAAAATAAGAATGGAACAATAGATGATCAGCATAAAGCAAACAATAAACAGACAGTATTGCAACCACACTGCATACCGCAAACAAAAAATACTTCAGCATGAGAAAATGCAATATAGCCTGCTTAATTTCTTGAATGCTCCAATACTATTAAATTCAACCCTAAAATTAATTACATAAAATATAACAATTATGCATTTAACATTTTCTATTATCTCAAATAAACATAAAGTTTCACTTTTTTGAAGTTCCATTTATTTGCCAAATATAGTCAAGCATACAAAAATGTTAGGCAGCATAGGTTAAACTGGAATTAAAATGTAGCTCTTAAGCATCCATAAATGGCTGATATGGCTGAATCTAGCTTAATTGTTAATCGCTTCCTGCTTAAATAGGTATTTAAACTGGTTGAAAAAATAATCAGTTAATTCCTATTCACAATCATCTACAATAATTTTGCTGAGCGACTGTCTGCGATCGTAAACATTTATTTATATGTACCAGGAAAAATATACAAAATACAGCATTCAAGGAACACGATTTCACGATGTCGAGACAAAAATCTGGATTAATAATTTGTCGTATGTATTTAAATACGTTTGCCGATAAAATAGTAAAAGAAGAAAGTAAATACTACCAACTACAGATACAATATCATGAATATACATACTCACTTATTAAGTCATGCCATAAATAATTAATACTAGTGAATACAGGTACGGTACAAGTGACCATTAATAACTAGAGAACACACGACATGAACAAAAATTACTTGTGACTGTGACATACAGCATGACAGAAACGGCATGGTTTAAAAGCGGGGATTGATACCGGCAAACACAGTAGCGTAAATACTTGCCCTGACCCTTACTAACTACAAAAGTAGTTGATAGTACGTATAGTCACTAGTTATTTCAGTAAGCTTAACATCACTAATAATATCATTAATAAAGGCCTAGGCAAACCTGAAAATTCAAAATTTTGTTTTTAAGTAATGTATTATGTATTCCACACTCCATAAATACATTTTCCTGTCAACCAATTTTACTATGTAATAACTTACGCTAAACGAAACAAACACAAGACTAGAACATACATAACTCCGTCAATAATATTGTAGCGTGAACTTTAAGTTAATCATTAATGACAGACAGAAACATGATACTCACTACAAACTACAACGCATTCTACTATGCACACACTCTGCCAACGTCACTGAACAATATAATATTACCTACAAATTTTAGTAATTCTAAATTCCAGACATTAGTCTTTACCGTCACCGTACTATAAATAATACGAAAAAAGTATTTTTAAATATCTTACATATATAATAATGTCACACTGGTCGTCGGTCCAGAGTCAGAGCACAACTTTTACGACGAAATGCCTTGTAAACTTGTATAAACCCTTTAGTTTTTTAGTTTAGAATAACAATTTGAACATTGAATAGGTATTGAATGTTCAGAAATCTAACTACTCGAGATAGTACACGTCTGACTTCTCGCCAGGCACGTCTACTTCTACTCTTGATTCTCAAGACTTATTATAATACTAGTTGGAAGTTGGTGGAACACGAACGAAGTGGAGGATGAATAAGCCATGAGGATACATTATTCTCGCCTAGGTTATGCTCTATACCAAATAAGCTATCAGTTCATACCTCACAGCCAGTATTAAACTGAAACTGCTTCGCCTTATTATTATGACTCTATTGTATACTTATTTGTTTAATAATTCTACGATGATTCTGGGTAAAAAGTAACGTACTTGAGATTGTCTTGTCTCAGTGGTTCATAACACATTAAGATATGACTATTATAATATTATTAATGTATAATTTTTACTTCTTCAGAATATTATCAAATAGCAAAGCAGCTGTCAAATGTCAATATAAATATCCAAGGCAAAGCCACGTGGCGTGAGAACACTGATCACTCGGAGATTTGTTAAAGGCATTAAGTACATTTCACATTTTTTTTACATATAGATAATTCTCAGAATTCAGTACGTACATCGTATCAAGTTCTATAGTTGATTGCAGAAAAAGCATTATATATATATTACTAACTATTCTCATTTAATTATTAATTTTAAATTAAGGTAACCACAAATTATAATTCGTAGTATGCATCGTAAATTTTTTTACTAAAACTTTGCTGCTGTAGTAGTAAGGTATTCATACTAATGGGTAATAGTTTTCTGAATCCTGAACATACCTGGTATGTTAGATCATCCATTGACCCCGGGAGCCTGTAACACAATGGCGAAAAGTGAACTCTAAGCACCTCTCTGTATGCGTCTGCAAAGTACAACATTACAACTTACTTAAGTACGTACTTTAAAGTAAGTCTGTCTAAAGCGCCTCATACGTATTGCGAATTCTTTTTGCGGCCAAAATGAGAAATCAAGTCGATGTTCTTTTCAGTCCAATGCTTCGCATGAGCAATTTCCATGCAAACTAAACTTTAATGGCATGTGCATACACATACTTTTACATGCCACAACAAGTTTGTTACGCATAGTACATAATATTATATTGGATGCAAGCGCCCTGAGTGATGGGGCTAAGTTTCTCCGTGTGCTGAACCCTGGATTATTTTTACTAGTTTGAAAATCAACGTGTGCAAACGAAGAGGCTACTGACACTGTTGGCTGACTATAGTGAGTACAGTGCAGTAAAATAGCCGGAGCTACGGGCTTGATTTATTAGTACTTTTACGACTGTTGATGTTATTTGTGTTGACTCTTCTTCTACACGGGCACTGACTGGAGTCCTTCCTGGAGTCTTGAGCCTGGACCTGGAGAAGATTGGGAACGGATACATGAGAAACACGAAATTCCCACAGAATTCCAGTTGTTTGTATGGTGTGAGTGCTAAAAGTGGGAGTCGAGCAGCTGTTTTTTAACATTTTAAAGTTAGTGTAATCAAACAATTTTTAAATTTTAAATTTTTGTTACAATGGAGGATGATTTCATGTCAGTTGATTCCCCCACTGGTGGAAATAACGTAAGTCTTGAATATTTGAGCACCGCCTTACTTCGTCAGCAGTCCGTTCCCCAATCAAAATACGCTCAACTTTTGGCTGTCCTCGAAGAAATGGGTATGTACAAAATAAATGTAAAATCACAAAATATACTAGCATTTACTACTTATGACTTAGTTCCGGTCCCTTTTATAAATTCAAAATTAATTCTGCTCTTCTGTAATGTGTACATTCTTCTCATTTGAGCAGTAACATTTTCAAACTGGGGTTACTAAATTTGATTGTTGATTGCACTAATTTGTAAAGTCTTAAGACCAAATTATAATATTATATATAATTATTTTGAATCTCGTAATTTGGGCTTAGTTCTGTTGTTATGTTTTGACTATAATTTAAGGGTTAGGGCTTTGAATGCAACGACATTCATATCATCACCTGTAATTGTAGGTAGGATGGGTTCTTGTTTGACTGGGAATTCGGGAGTCGTATCTATTTGTTGGTCAGTTGGTCATGAAAACCTAGTTGGATGGAGATTATTGGTGTATTTATGTCGTGCCTAGTCCTCAAACAGCGAATAGTGGATTTATTAATTGTAATTGTAGGTGTCATGCATTAAGCTTTGTATGTAGGTAAAATTGAACTCAGAACTAATTGTCTCCAATTTGTAATATACAGGAAAAGACATTCGCCCAACCTATGCTGGAAGCAAAAGCAGTGCTGAACGTCTAAAGAGAAGCATTGTACACGCTAGGATTCTTGTTCGTGAATGCCTCATGGAAACAGAGCGTAGTGCTCGACAATAGAATACTGGACAGAACTTTACTGTTTAACATCCAGTTTTTCGTATTTCTTTTGAATGACATTAGGACGGATAGCTTTAGTTTGTGAAACAATATATCTTCTACATGCGTTCATAGATTTCTGTTAAAAAATATTTTGTTTATGGCGTTCGCTTCGAGTTGATAAACATATCGCTGACTTCGTTTATTTAAACAATTGACTAGCAAACAAAGTGACAAAATAAAATGAACGGCCAAGGTTTAAGTTACATCAGTGGGGGCGGAGAAGAAATGATGGCGGGTGGGGATAATAGTACATTATTAATGCCTTACACCACGTTGGTGGAATCTGTTCTACCTATGCAAGTTGACTGTGTAGCCTGGTGTCGAAAGCTTCGGTGGGTTGTTGCAATTGGAGCATATCAGCTAGACGCTTCCAACAGTTCCAATCGGGTGGGCCGAGTCTATTTAGTAGTGCTAAAACCCAATCGAGAAGAGAATACTGACGGCGGTGATCCCATGGTGATCTCAGTTCTAGAAGAGGTGAGCACATCTGGAGTCTTGGATTTGAAATGGGAACCAACCGAAGAAAATTTGTTAGCTGTGGCTACATCGAATTCCATCACTATTTTCCAACTGGATTTTGAAAATGGACTCCCTATTTTAGAAAAGCACAAAGAATTCTTGTTCCAGGATGATGTCATGGCACTTTACATTGAGTGGATGTGTCCAAATAAGGTTATCATCGGGGATAGCAATGGCAGTGTACAAATATTCGAACTAACATCCAGTGAAACTTTGGTTCGATTGGAGTCGAAAAAATTTCATGAGTACTTAGTTTGGGTCGTTCATTATAACTCAGTGACTGACACAGTATACTCTGGAGCTGATGATGGCAAATTTTATGCTTTCTACTCACGCGACATGAACACCAACTCCAAGCACGTGGTAAAGAAGTTTGAAGTTGGGGTCACCTCTATTTCAACGTACAAAGATTACCTCGCTGTTGGCTGGTAATAACAATGACAAAACTCTTTCAGCTTTTCTTTCAATTATGTTAATATCTTCCAAAATTTGTGTTTTTCGATGTGTTTTTTTTGTTTTTAATCTTTGTGACGTTTAAATCTAGTTATGATGACAACTTGCGAGTTTACCGACAAATAGCCGGAGAGAATAAGCCTAATTTAATGCTGAAGACTATGGTAAATCTTGGTGGAGCAGTCTGGCGAACTATTTGGATTCCCGAAAAAACATTTATGAAAAACACTAACGGAGACCAAAGTGAAGACTATTTAATAATTGGGGCGGCCTGTGCTCGTAATGGAATTCATTTTGTCAGAATTAGCACTACTCAGTGTAATTCAGAAATAATTTTGTCATGTACAGAACATGTTGGTCCACTAGCTTACGGATTCGATATTCGAGTTGACGATGAGGAGCAGTCTTTTACAGTGGCATCCTGCTATTTTGATAGCCACCTACTTCATGTTTGGAATGTAAAAAAGGAGACACTAGGGGTGGAATAGTAAAAACAGTAGTAATTTTTATTGTAATTTGTTATCAAATGAATATTATTAATTGCTGAAAAACTCAAGAATTTTAGACTTTAAAATTATCTTCAATCTAATTGTTCATTGTCGTGAGAATTGTAAAGTGATGAAATGTAATAATTAAGTCAAGACTTTTGTAAAAATAAATGGTTTTAAATTACTTATAATACTTGTAATTTGTAATATAAAATTAACAGTGTAATCCTTCGGCCATTTCATATTTCACGACTTGAAAAATACAAAACTGTAGGTCCTGAATACGAATTAATCGCCAGTCGTCATTTTTGAAGTGACATTTGAAAGATTTTTTACTGAAAACTTACAATTTAAGCAATTTTTCTTGAACAAAAGTGATGAACCAACTGATAAAAAGTACAAGTACTATATGTCTCAATGAAGTACCGATTTTAAAAACAGCTTTCCCAGACATTATGAATATGTGAATCCTAGAAAACCATTAACGTTAAAAGTTACTTCATTAGACGCTCCGAGAAACACACATGGTGACAGAGACGAACTGGGCCATTCTAATGTAATGATATTATGATATAATTCTTACAATGAACAGTATAAACAGTCATTTTTTCATAGTATCTTTATTAACTTCCACACTCAATTTCGCAGTTAATATCTTGTACTAAAAAGATACGTAGTAAAATTATGATGTGATTCAGCACTTGAGTTCTTTATTATTATTAAAGTAGACAGGAAGCGTAGAAGAATCAAAGTTATAGATGTGTTAGCCTATAAATAATACAAATATTAAATATTTATACAGTTAATAATGAGTAATAATAAGTTGAACATTTTTTTTGTGTAACACGAACATCAGTTAAAAATAATTGCAAAAATGTATGAGTAAATAAAATCGGACATTACAATAACTGATTTTAGAAAATTGAAAACGAATATTAACGTTTCATCATCAGTACAAATCTTGAACGTATGAAGGTACTTATTCTTATAACACAGAATTACCGGGTGCCTCTTGAACCTTCAGCATGAGAAAAATATAACTATCTACATTAAATTTGTGCATAAATTGGTTAATTGGTAACATTCTCATCGTCAGTTTTGAAGGGTGTACTTCATCGTCATATCATTGCTACAGAACCATTCCGCCATCATTAAAAGTGACTTATAATTATTTGATTATTGGAAAATTTTTACGGAATCATTATAAAATACATCACCGACCATTTTATTACACAATTAGCAAAACACGAAGCAAAAATTATCTAAAAAACTTTATCAGATAAGTGGCATGCATTGCCAGTACAGGTACTTCCCGGTAAGAAATTCGGTTAGAGTTAAAACATTTAAGAGTAAAATTACTTTCTCGAATTCCGTAAATACCATGGATCATTCAAAAGATCATTACTATTATTCAATTTCTTTTTTCCATTCCAAACCCAAATTATTTAATAAAAAACTGGCGTGAACGCTGATGCACATGATGGATGCTACTCAAGCATCTTACTAATACTTAATCTAATCGTAAGCTGCACAAATACAACAAGATGCATTGATAGAGTTTAGTATAACATGTGTACCTACCCAAGTTACATAGAATTCTGGAATTCGTCCTAGCATGTTAATGGTAAATCTGTAAATTATTACAAAGTCCATATAATCCATTTCTATACAGTCCCTAAAGCTTCAATGGCAAGAGAAATACATATTATAGCGCACGTACGCAGCTTCTCAGCGCCCCTGAATTCCCGCATCTTATTACTAGTTAGGCTTAACTTTGCACATCATGCTGGGGTTTACTTAAGCAAGTTACTTATATTTCATACTTGACGTTTGAGTCAGTTCCGAATGACACGAGATAAAATAATATCATTTCGAAAAAAGTATTTTAAAAAACAATCGCAGTTAGACAAATGGGTTACCTTAATAATTCTTATAATACAATTACTAAAAGATTCAATTAATACATACTGTTACAAAACTCAAAGCATTCATATTCACGCAAATGAGTAATTATTGTACTTACACTGCCGGTACAATCCTCTCATTCACTTAAATAACAAATCTTTACTTCAGCTTTAGTAAAATGGCTGAGTCTAATAAATGCACCAC
This sequence comes from Dicyrtomina saundersi, assembly GCA_034695245.1. NCBI lineage: Eukaryota > Metazoa > Arthropoda > Collembola > Symphypleona > Dicyrtomidae > Dicyrtomina > Dicyrtomina saundersi. The sequence continues at coordinate 9,197 of JAQFZE010001619.1, read as the reverse complement.
TACACCCAGAACGCTACTTCACTCTCAGTACTTCTTACCTCACCTTTACTTAGTATACATCGCATTATAGTATCAAATAACACTCTTGTTGCATCCTTGTCAATGTATTCAAGTGAAAATAAGACTGATTGTGAGACCCACTTTTGCACAAACATACGTTTCATTAGACATTAGAACCTTTGTAGTAGTGGCAATAATATCAGTTTCCAATATACAGATGTAACCCTCCTATTATCCTGGAAGTGTACATATCCATACATAATAATATCCAGTTTTAATAGGACAGAAAGATAATGCATGGCAATCGAGGGTATTTCTGTGATGTGTGTGTTTATAGAAAGTAGGTACATTCACGACAACATTACTTGCATACTGTGTGTTACACATATCATAACAACCGATTGAGAGGATGTGAATCTCACTCAGGTTTATTATGACCATGGCAGCATTTGTCTAGCCGCCATGGTCGTCACTGATATGCTGGAAAAAGGTCTCATAAAAGCTATCATGTTATAAATACCTGCGCTTCGTTTATTTATTATATATTGTAATGACAGTTTCTAAAAATGTCAATCTCTGTCCTAGGAAGCTGTTAGACTTAGGAATTAAATATGCTAGGGTAAACTAGACAGTTGTCAATCAAAAATTGCAATTCCATAGTAAGTAAGTGTCTATCTATAAAACACTTCCGTAAATGAAATAAAAAATACAACTTTCACAATTAAACGATTAGTAATTTATAATATAATGCTATGAATGTCTAATATTTACTGGTCTTTACTGTTGATATAATATAAAAAAGCTGGTTTAATATGCTTTTTATCCCAGTAATTCAAAAACGCAATTATACTTTAGGTATTTGTATATTCTACTAGGAATGTAACGATTTCTATAATTCGAAACGTATATTACAACTTTAGAGGCCCTATAGTAATTGGTCTACGTGAACTACACCACATAAATGCAATAGTACTAATTTTATCCGTAGTCTAATATCTGGCAACTGGCAAGTCGTGGCATGAAATTGGCAATTATTCAGTTTTGCATAAATCTAGTATAAAGTCTGAAGTTAAGATTAAAAATCTTGAAAGCATTTATGAAATAAATGGCGGTAGGAAACAAGCACTTAAAATTTACTACTGGTATAATAGGTGGCAAAAGATTAATTATACTAGAACAACTATAATGATCCATAAATTTGGGAATATCGCCTTGAGTCTATTACAAAAACTGTTAAATTACATTATATTCGCAGGACATAACCATACGTTACCATAAACGTTAACGCTTAGTGCATAATGCGAAAGTTAAAAGTGAACCTTAAATGAACACCACGGTACTAGTACATGTAATTTTGTAATGTAGGAAGGAGGGAGATAAAAATAGATAAATGCATCATTTTAGTTCACTGATCTGTAATAGAATGAACATGCCAAGGCTTACTACATTCAAAAGATAAAGGGTATTGCATTTTAAGCCACCACAACCACACAACCGCTCTTACATCTAAAACCACAACCACGCTAACATTCCACACTGTAACCATCCAAATTAAAAAATATATATCCATAAAGTTAGTTTTATTATTATTTATAATCGCTACGACTACATAAAAATGTAGACGTAATAGACATAAGAAACTGTCTACCAGAATCAATAATAAACTTTACCTTTAACATGCAAATTCAATTACACCGTATTGCATTACTGAGTTTCTATATCTATGTATTATAATGGAGCTACACTGCCTTTGTAAACTGTACTAGTGTTGTACACAGGACGCATTTTCGCAAAATACACTATTTTACAGCAAAAATTACTTGCCATTCAAACATCGTATTGATTTTTTGTAGGTAAGCAATCAACGTTAACTGCATATCTAAGTAGATTGATATTTTTAAACTATTCGTAACTATTCATGAAGGGAAATGCTACATCTCATTTGAAAGATTTTTGTAATGTAGTTCAAACATACCACAAGTTAACGGATATATTATGAATAGTTATAGCAGCACCATAATCAATATTCAACACTACAAGACTGAAGTAGCACCAAAACGGAGTAGTAACGCAAAGGCCACTGAAAAATCGGATTAATAAAAGACAAGCGAAGTAAATTACTTGTATTAGCCTTATCACTGACTATACTACGGTCTGTCTAGTGTCTAGTCATTCAAACAAATTAAAGTCCTACCAGTTTTCAGTAAATTGCATTATTTTCTCATCTTTTCTTATCAAAGTATTTAGACGCCAGCATTTGATCAATACTTACATTACAGAGAAGAAAAATTCACCTAAAATCCTAAAGTTACTTTATATTATATACAGGTTCTTGCGATTGATACTCTACTAAACACAAAAAATAACACAGTAGTAAAGTATCGGTAATGTTAAATAATAAATAAATATGCATTCAGATTCAATATTTGTTTTAAATTACTTATAAGGTAAGAACTGGCAAGAAACATACATATTAAAATCATCACAATGAATTGCTCAGAGTCACAGCAACAAACGAATTGCTCAGAGTAAGAGCAACGAACGAATTAAAGATCTATAAGTAACTAATTATTTGATACTTAAGTCATAAAAACGTAAAAATTTAATATCAGAATGCTTCCTTGAAACATCTTTAATGTGATCTTAAACTTAAGTATCAATCCATTAACTAAATGATTACTACCTATCAAATTTGAGATAAAATAAAAGTTTGAGACCTCAGTTACACCTTGGTTATTTTTGCATTCAACAAATTCTAACACTCTTACCATAATTGAACTTAACGAAGCTTAGCATTCGTTCAAGGGTAGTAAATTTATGACAAGTAACATTAGGCAAAATTCAATAATTAAAATTAAATACGCAACGTCAATTAAAAACATGCAAAAATTACACTATAAATGCATAGTGCAAGTGCATTTATAGTGAGTAGTACTCACTATAATACGACATTATGTTTACCTACTTGCCTACAGATATAATTATCCCGAAGTACTAGACTTTGATACTGATCAACTTTAAAGTTGTACTCGGCTATTTACATATTAATTAATACGATAGTATTTCCTTTTGGTATGCGGTAGATGTTTTGCAATATTAATAGTTTTTGTTAAATTATTAATTTACTAAAAATTAAAATGCATCGAAAACGGCAAGCATGTTGGTATTGGGTTTCTGTTTTTCTGTAATTTTTTACACTACGTAATTATCATAGCCTAAGCATGAAATCCACCATTCTCGCATTCTTTTATAAATATGTTAAAAGAACCTACAAAACTAATGTATGATTAAAATAACGCCAAGTGAGCAATTGTGTGCTGCGCAAAAATGTTTCAGTTCAGATTCTCAATATAAGATTCAAGATTATTAAATATTAATGTAGCCTAACGAAAACTGGATCATAAATACTTTATATGTATTACTTCTTAAACAAAGTGATAACTAACAATTAAGTCAAAGTTCATACAGAAGTACCATATGTAGCTAATACGACATCTTCTAAATTAATATCCTCCGGTGAGGCAAGACTAGCTTTTGAAGATGTTCCATTATTGTTGCTACCATACTGACCATTTACATTATTTCCTGAAACACTTGAACTGGAGTGACCAAGAAGATCACCACTGCTGCCACTATCGTGTCGGCTAGGGCACTTTAAATGTAGGAAAGATTGTTGTCTTCCAGGGGATGACGAAGACAAGGGTTGGTGAGGGTGAAATGTTGGAGATGTTGCAACAGCATGATCTGCAGAAGAGTTTGACAATGGAATGGGTATAGGTATAGGAATATGATGGCTTTGATTTCTATGTAAATTTAAATGTTGCTGCTGAACTTGCGGATGACCTAAAGACAGTGGAGAGGGGGAATCAATCCCGATGACATCTTCTCTTGTAGGAGTACTCCGAGCATTTGTATCTTCAGACGACGATAACGAACTTTCTATGTCTAGGCTTATACAATCTTGATTTAACATGGGACCAGAATCCTATAATTATTCACCCAATGCACACATTAGACTTTTTACTGGGAAAGTAGATTAAACAATATTACAGCTTAGAACCTATTATACAATACCTGCAGAGCCTTTAATATCGCTTGACAAATCGGATTGTCCACCGTGAAAGGATTGTCAGTTTCTCGGTTGTGAATTATGACAGAGATGTAAGCCGGATGAAGAATCGGCAAAGGAATTGACAAGTTTATGCTAATGTTATCCTCAACACTGAAAATACATCGAAAGCCACAATTTTTCACCCTATTCTCAAGAACTTACATATTTTAGGATTAACAAATTATATAATAATTATATCAGTGTAAACTTACATGTACGGTGAGCGAGTCATCGGATTAAAGGCAGAAGTATCTAAAAATGGCGAATGAATCTGGTACTTTACTTTTGACATAGTGACAGGAACATCTCCAGACCAAAATTCATCCTCAATGCTACTAATAAACATTTCTGTTGGAATTGGACTTCCTTTCATGGTAGTCTGTATTAATAATTTAAAGATCATCATTTACATAGCGCCATGCAACACATTCCAATTATACACGAATAAAGATCCAATTGTATCAATATACTAAAATTACCTGAAGATTAAAACAAACATCGGCTTCTTCTAAAGGCGTCAAAAAGTCTTGACAGAAAATTTCACTCATGAGCAAAATACAAAGATTCATCCAGTCATCAGAATCGAGGCCACGACTATCCCAAAAATTCCTAATTTCGTCATCACTGGCCATGCGAGAAAAAATCCTATCAGGATAAAAACTTTGAGACATTTTACAAGCAGCTAAAAGCGTTCTTTCTAACTGAGGCTTCCGCATTCGTATTCTAGATCTTGTTTGAACATTTAGCCCAGTCTCTAATTCTCTACGTCTCTTCATAACACGATCTTCCAGCGTAGAACGAATAGCAACAGTTTCTCTAATGAGGTCGCTGTATCTCCCTACAACCAAATTTGAGTTAAAATCACGTTTATATAAATTTTAGTTAAGTGCATTTGTTACACCTTTTTACAGCATTTTCCAAATTCATATCTTGTCAAAAGTAGCTCACTAAGTGAAACAAAGCTAAATATACTTACCTTCTGTTTCCACTAGCTTTGCAGAGAAAGGTAGAAAGCAAGCTTGAAAGAAAGATCTAAACTCAGCCTGAGGCTGAGTTATCAATTGATTTGTTTTTTGATAAAAAATGTTTAGCTCTTCCAATTCAAGTCTTGTCTGAAAGGCTATCAAAGCTTGCTCCGTACTAATCTGTAATTACATTAGTTGGATTTGCTTAGAATATTAACCTGCATTTCTTAGTTACATTATGAAAGTATGGATTCTAAATGAAACTTGTTTTGTCGTAGCAAACATTTCACTAATTATAAATCTCACTTCAAAAAAAAAGTCAGGTGCAAGTCCGGGTCCCATTATTCGTTTAACAATCCAACTATTTCCTGATGGAAGGCGACCTTTCGGCTTAATCAACGAGTAAAACATGAGCGAGTCCCACCCTAATCTCACAGCATAGTTGCACACAGTCCCTAAATTATTTTAAAAACGTATAAAACATTAAAATTGCGACTTAGTGACCTTCAAATTCAAAATAATACTATTCAGAAATCTTTCAATTAAATCCACAGCAAACGCCTAGCAATTTATAATTATTAAAGCCAGCAATCACTGAACTCGACTTGTAAGATTCACTCACATATAATGATGAATGTGGAAATTAAAGGACAGACAATGAAAGCTCCCAAAATACAGAAAATCATTTGTAAAATCCCTTGAACAAGAAGAGATGCAATTGTAAAAAATAATGGACCGACACGTGGGCGATCCGGAACTGGACAGTCAAAATCGTAGGTCGTCACACAAATAAGGTGGAAGACCAACACTATTAACGGCATCCTGTCAAAATCACACGGTAAAACTTTCTATACCAAATTATTTTATGAATTCAATATCAACTTTTAATCTTATCTAAGTAGAGAATCACTCAACTTTAGGGGCCGTTCAAGTATTACGTAACGCAAAAAGGTCAAATTTTGACCCACTCACTACCACAAAACGTTACGTAACGACATGTTAAAGCATAGGAAAAAATGGCTGACATTGACCTACCCACTCCCCCTGCTTGCGTTACGTAATACTTGAACGACCCCTTATTATTTAGTGAAGCACTATTGAACTACATACTACAATAAAGTGCTAAACCGAGACAATCAATTTTATATTTACAGGAAATTATTAGTAGAATTGAAGGCAATAAGTAGGGGTTCAAAAAGTAAAAACAAAATTAACTTCAAGAACACAGTATATTACAGTATATATCATATTTTTCGTGCGTTTTAAAACTTCAAACGAAAGCATAGTACTTATTAACGCTTACGAAAATCATTGTTGACATAGGGCTTAACCAGCTTACCAAATTGGAGTAGTAGCTGCTAGAACTAAGCTGAATGCACAGACGATTATAGTTCCCAGCGGAAAAAACACAAGAAGGAGAAAAGAAGGTATTCCTCCTTTAAAGACATAGTTCCAAATTCGATTCAACAACCGATTACAGCCTTTACCTAGAAAACCGGTATCGGGTTGAGACTCGAAACGTGTTCGAGCTTTAGACACTCGTCTCCATATTCCTATCAGTCTTGAGATGAGAGTAAGAGTTACAGAAGAATTTTTTGGACAGAGAGAACCATTAACTTGTGACAGTTCCAAATCAGGTAAAAACGGTCGTTTATAAATTAGTGCTTGAATGCTTAATGGGCTGCACCAAGGGACTACATAACCAAGGAAGAACATAACGTTTAACATCCACGTAATCGTCCTTAAAAGAAAATTTGAAACACGCCATAGAGGCCATCGAGTTGTTGTTACACGCGTTGCTGCTCGTTTGACACTGAACACAGGCTGTAAGAAGAAACACGAAGCACTGTTGTAAACTTAAGTTACAGGTATGCACTTCCATTCTAATATCGAAAGCTTGGTAAAAACAATAAAGGCTTTTAAAACTGAAAACACTAACCTGATAAGGGTCGGAGCGTGGGCTAGTTATTGTCGTTGAAACACGGCTCACAATTGTCGGAATAGTCTCCGATTGCCCGTGGAGACATCGTGTTACTACATAATTTTCTGGTCTCCATATGCGTGTTTTCCACTCAAACGTTCTGCAAGGTATTTTGTCTGCTTCTAGCTCTTTTCGAAGAACTGGCTCAGTCTATAAAGATAAACGCAAATATAGACAACAGTGTATTCTCATCATCGTGTTGTCGTTCCTGCATACTTACGTGATTATAAATAATCTTTATAGACATGAGTTCAAACAACTTACATCTCTCATGAAAGCTAGGTCTCTAGAAAGGAAGTATGTATGCTGCTTTAGAAAATGTTGTTTAAATAATTCTAGTGAGATCTCATGAGGAAGCCATCTGTTTTCTTCGCAGAATTTTGCCTAAGAAATACAAATGTCACAAATACAATGAAAGAATTTCAGGGATACAAATCGAAAAAATTAAAAACTCTATTCTGATTTTGATTAGGTAAAAAATTGAAATTAATTTTAGTTTTAGTATATTTCAAATAGTTGAAAAACTTCGATGTTTACATTGCTTAGACAGGGAAGACGTTTTTAATTTTTACATTTGTTTGAAAAATTGAAATCGAAATCGATAAAAATTCAGATTTTCGATTTCAATATTATTTCGATTATTAATTTTTGTTTGGCTTCGATTATCGAAAAATTCAAATTAATTTCGATTTTGATTAGCATCCCTGAAGAATTTAAATAAATACTAATTTAATTAAGCGAAAATCCACCTGCGCTTTTTCCATTTGATTTTTCATCCAAACTTGATCTCTACTTAATACCGGGTAATTTCCGACGAGAAATTTCTTTATATCTCTCAAAACAGCTTCCATTTTTAACGAAACAGTATCCACTGCCCTGTAGTGTAAGAGAGCAATTCATTTCATTATAAATTAAGAAATTTTAACATTTTTTATTATTTATTTTTAAAAACTTTTTAGAATACTTTAACTATATTTTTATAACCCTAATGCCTTGATTTCATCAACAACTTTGAAAATACGGACGTTTAACTATAATCGATGTGGCCCCGGAGAATGTGCTACTTAAATTCTAGCTGGCCAGATTGAACTGGTGGTTATACCCATATATATATATAGAGAATTTCACACACTCAACATTTTGAACATAGCATAACACGCAATTTTTGCAATAGCTTAAATCGCTAGCAAATCAGCAAGCAGTATTTTTTATAATAAGCGAGATTCGGGAAGGAATTAAATTTATGTTAACATATCAGCTAACCTAAAAATTATGTATAAGAGCGTTGATTACCTGTGCATCAGTATATACAAATGGGCTTGCTCGATGAGTAAACGGTCAATATCAGGGCCAACGACTTGAATCTCGTCGCAAGATCGAATAGCATTGTAAACTCGTTTTAAATACTCATCCATGACCATAATATTCGCTTCCTGCAATACGAAAAAATAGGTTAAAAATTAACAAGCGACAACTGAACTATTTACTGCGTGTGCATTTGCATTGTAAATAAAAATTTCTGCGATTGAATGCTTACCATTTCAATTTCATTTTCCGTCATTTTACGTGTTCGGAGCTCAGCTATGACTTTTTCTCGAAAAGACAGAAACCAACCTCTGCCTGATTTCTCCAGTATTCTAGCCATTGGGATGCCCACTTTACGGAAGACATCCCTAAAAAACAAGGACAGATAACATAATAAAACAGCGCAATAAAACAGTCGCGCACAATGGATAGTTTAATTTTCCCTGAATTTAAAAAAGGTAACAATATTTAGGCAGCTTGAGTACCAACCATTTAAAAATATGTTTCATATTTAAGAGATTTGAAGCCAAAGCTACCTATCGAAAAGACGGAGATCGACATCTAACGATACCGGAGTTGTGAATCGGTACGGGATCGGTGGAGGCCTCTCCATCGCCATTGTTACTTTTTCTCTCATGGCCTTGTTCGCCTGGTTGCGAACGTAACGACCAACTTCTCTAGCTCCATCCCCCTAATTGACAATACCAAATGCAGAAAACAATAAATTAAGTGGGAATGCATTTTAAGATTAACTGGGCACGAGAAGCTATTAAAATTATTATTTCATAACACAGGTTATAACAATACTTGGAGGAGGAGGAGGAGGAGGAGGAGG
>JAQFZE010001618.1:0-17205 GCA_034695245.1 Dicyrtomina saundersi | reverse complement strand
CGCTTTATAAAGTTTGAAATAAAAACAACGCATTTTATTTGATCGCGTTTGACTTTGACGTGGGGGTTGCGATGCGATGTTGCGAAGGAGAGAAACTGGAAAAAGTCACCTTCCTCTCATCGTCAGAGATCCTCTGCTGTAATTGTAATAGTAGCTGGTGTTACAGGTGTTTTATTTTTATTTTGATGACTATTGTAAACGACTTTGATTCAACTAAGACTCAATAGCTGTATGTATTATACCTATTTAATATGTATTTGAATGTGACAGCCATTTTTTCAAGTGGGAAGTGACACGGAAAGACTGACAAGTGAGAACGGACTGAAAAAACTGAGGATGTTGAACAAATTCTGTTTAACTGTTTGGCGCCATATGACAATTGACAATGATGCTGCCGCAGGGATCGTCCGTAAATGACGTCACTATCTGGATGGGTGGGTCAATAAAACTTCGTTTATTCCCATGTTAAATAGTTGTCATTCTCTTGTTTGTTTGGGTGGGTGGGTTTTTAGCTGTAATATAAAGGCTTAAAGTGTTACGTTTAACTTTTTGAACACTAAACATGATGATTATAAATCGGTATTGATCCCTTAAGTTCATATACAATATCACATCAAGAATAATGTAATAATTATTTAACCCAAAACCTATGCATCAAAATCATGAAAAATTGTAGCTTACCGCTCCTATAAGTACACGTAAACTTTTTAACTTACTTTAATTTCTTTCAAGAACCTGAATTATTCTGGATTACTTTCCATTTGAATTAGAGATTTTTAATACAAAACGTTACTGTAGATGATCCAATTTTATCCAGTTTGAACAAGATTGGAGACTGGCCACTTTGCGTTTAGTAAAGGATGGAGAACGGCCACTTTACTTTTACCTGCGTTTGGAGAACGGCCACTTTGCATCTACAGTAACGAAAAGTTAATTTTGAGAGCAAACTACCATTTTAAGTGAAGCCCCTGGTCCAAAAGGTAAGAAAATATCGTCTGTGAAGAACCCAAATGACCCGCATAATGAGCTATATCATAAAAACAAAACGAGAAACATGCGTAAAATGTTAATTAAGAGTTTTCGAAAAGTGCTAAATGTTGTATTTACATAGTTTTGAAAAGTGTAAAATTTTCTATTTACATAGTTTTTAAAAGTGCAAAATATTTAATGTAAATGCTTTCAAGAGACATGTTTCAATATTTTTGTAGATAGTGGATATTGTTTTTATCTACAAATGGATATGGGTCATTTTACTTCTTCACAGACGATATTCAATATTCTATAGTAGCTTTTCAAAAACTGTATTGAAACAACACTGAATGAGAATTAAATGACTTGGTTTTTCACAAAAATTAACATTGTGGATCGTATTATAGCTGGACATTTATATTATAACATCGAAATTGCAATAGGTGAAATAAAACTAAACGTTAGCAGTCATATTTCTTTGCGTAGTAATGAGTGTATATGAAGTTAATAATATAAAAAGTAAACTGTAGAATTTATATAACTCTCGTAACTGTTAAAGGAAATGAAAGATGCTTATATTCTTAGTTATTTTCTTGGAGATGACGTGCTAACATATTGGAACGATTTGTGTTGTAAAAAAAACGGAGAGATCAAAAAAATTATGTTAATATTATTATGACACGTTAATTTTTGCATGACTGCGGAACGAAATAGTTATTACATAACTATAAGATTTTATTGATTTTGTCGGCAATTGAATAGATTATTGTTTTAATCGAGTACGGACGAAGTACAATGCACATTCCTTCACAGGAACTTTCAAAGTGTATTTTGTGGCTCAATTTGAAATGATGATTTATAAAGTATTAAGAAAATTTTTAACTATTAGTTAATTTTGCAGGTTGGGGTGAGTAGCAGTACTACTTAAACATACTGCTGAACGGAGAACAGTTCCACTTTTCCCCCGCTTAATAGCTCTTCCAGATCAATTATCTGTTCGGAAAATTAGTGCCTTCAGATAGAACATTGGGATTGACTTAAATTTATATAACTAAGATTGGAAACTTAAATTGTGAATATGAGTAAGAGTGAAACTAGAAATGGGTGGCCCGCAAATGTTGGGATATTGGCCATGGAAATCTACTTCCCATCTCTGTATGTTGACCAAGTGGAGCTGGAAAGTTTTGTTGGAGTTTCGCCAGGAAAGTACACCTTGGGGCTGGGTCAGAGTAAAATGGGCTTTTGCACCGATCTAGAAGATGTCCAATCTTTCTGTCTCACTGCTGTTCACAATTTAATGGAAAAAAATCATATAGGTAACTATATGCAGAATACATGCAGCACTATTTTACTTTAGCAGTTTCCAAAATTACTGTACCTTTAATGTGTAAATTACGCTAACTGGATCAAAGGCAGGGGCGGATTGGAGCTCTACAGGGTCCCAGGAACTTGCGAAAGGAAGACACGTCCTGTAATGAAGTTAATCGTATGTTTCGTACTATACTTCAACTACGTCCAAATTGTGTACACTCCATCTGGGAATATCTTATAGTAATAAATTATAAAACCAAAATTATTTACGATTGTAGTCGGCTAGGTCAGTTGTAGTGTTGTATTCTCCGCAGCGCACAATTTGACACCACTAAATTGCGCTGCTCTTGCTCGTGATGGTAGCGCGCAAAGCAATTTCCAAGCAATTTACGCTGAGAAATCTACAGGCAGTCAGCCCCAAAATTATTCACCTGACCTTAAACGTCTGTTATAGCTAACTAAAGGCAGTCAGCCATCAATGCTGAATTACAGTAATATATAAGGGATCGTCCGCAGATGGTTTCACCAGCTATGTGGATGGGTCTTGGAAACCTCTCCATTTTAGCTCATGTTAAAAAGTTGTCATTCTACGGTTCGGGTGTGTGGGTCTATCGGAAAAGGGTATGTCATAAAAGGGGATTCTGTTCCGGTTCCCGAATACCTGCCTCAGTACTGATATAATGCAATGTAATATCTTTATTGTAAAATTTGTTCAGCGTTGTGCGGCATGTTCACTGATATCCAAGAGCGGACATTAACAACAGACATGCTACATGAATGACACACCTCAGCAACGACGTAAATACCTATGCCCAAAGGTCCCAATATAAAGTTCTAAAATAATCGTTTAACCGAATGAACACTGAACCAGGCTCCTAAAGCTGCTTGAAAACGGATAGGTCATACCCTCCTGCCCTCGGTAGGACCGCCTTCGGCGGCCGAGGCAAAAATATAACCTAACCATTTCCAGTCAGTTATTCAAGCATTTGGGAGTGTACGCTTACCAATTTTCATAATTTTTAATTTGTTTAGTCGGGAGATATTGCTATTTGAATTTTAAAAAACCGTGAAGTGAGTTTAAATTTTGAGGCACCCCATTTTCGGTTTTGAAATATTTACATGAGAACCAGGTCACCCGTGGGGGTCAATCAAAGTCGAATTATACCTAATAGTGGGGTGTCATCAAAAAATAAATTCGGGAAAATTCGTTCTTGGAAGAAAGTACCTAAGCCACTTTAACTGTGGTGAGTTCAAAATTTTGAGACACACTGTATACTCTTATATCTATGAAACTCCCTCGAAACTAGAACTATAACCATGGGGCAGCAAGAACTACGGAATCGTCCATAAGTGTAGTCATCGGTAGAGTCAGTGAATCTAGTTAGGTTTTGATGACATTTTTCATGTTAAAGATAGTCGTTTACGCAAAGTTAAAGTGAAGACATGGGGGCGCAGGTGGGTTCTAAAAGAGTAACAATTTGGGTAACATCATTTATGGACCATCCCATTAATGAAACCAAGCAGGTACAAGTGGTACTATAAACTGAAACAAATTAATTACTGAATGCGATTTGTTTTGTTTACAGACTATGAGAGCATTGGTCGCATTGAAGTCGGGACGGAGACGATTATCGATAAATCAAAAAGTATTAAAACGGTGCTAATGCAGCTTTTCGAAACAAGTCAAAATTCGGATATTGAAGGTATTGACACCACCAATGCTTGCTACGGAGGCACAGCAGCAATATTTAATTCTATTGCATGGATTGAATCCAGCGCTTGGGATGGTAAGTATCATACCTTAATTTTTATCAGTTTTTTAACTGTACAAATCACAATTATTGCTATTCTCCATGCACAACTACTTCATTATTTTAATTCGGAAATCATATTCACTACTTACTACTGACTTAGCTTTTTATTTGAATTCAAAGGTCGTCTAGCTTTGGTTGTTGCGTGTGACATTGCGATATACGCCACCGGGGCGGCTCGTCCTACCGGAGGAGCTGGTGCAGTCGCCATGATATTGGGTCCTAATGCATCCTTAGTTTTCGAAAGAGGTACAACAATCAAATGACACCGGCTTTAACCCATTCAAAATTTTCCTAGAATTCCAGTTAATACACAATTTATTCCTATTTAAGGTCTTCGGGCTTCTGACTCTGCTCACGTGTACGATTTCTACAAACCTGATTTAAATTCTGAGTACCCACGAGTTGATGGTGTCCTTTCCCTGGACTGCTACAAGAGGTCATTCGACAAGTGCTATAGGAGATATGCAAAGAAAGCTAAAGATGGAAATGGGGAAATAATTACTCAAGACTCATTTGATGCTTTTATTTTTCATGCCCCATACTGCAAACTAGTTCAAAAGTGTTTTGGCCGACTACTTCTGGGCGACGTAGCTCAATTGTCGGATGAGGAAATTTCCAAGAAGTATCCTTCTCTAGTGTCACTTCGGTAAGTTAAACTGAAATAGCATTCAAAATTACTCCTGGCATTTTTTTTAAATTTATTTTGGCAATGCAATTTTGTTTTCAGAAACACAAAGGTAGAAGACTCTTACTCAGATCGTAATCTGGAAACGCTGTTACTCGATGCGTCCAAAGAGATTTATCTTAAGAAAACAAAAGCATCCCTTGCTATCGCTAACCAAGTGGGAAATATGTACACTGCCTCTATGTACGCTTGTTTGCTCGCTCACTTGACTAGGTCAGAGAATTAAAAAAATTACAGATCATCATAATTATATACTTATTACCGTTTATGAACTAGAATAATAATTTGCTTTTTTAAAGTTTTCAGTAAGCCGTTGAATGAGCTGTATGGGAGTCGTCTCTGTCTTTTCTCCTATGGATCTGGCTATATTGCTTCCATGTTTTCTATCAAAATCCTAGCTGAATCGGAGTCGACAAACAAATTATCAAAACTTGTTGCTGCTGCCTCCGACTTCCGGCAACGGCTCGATGGTCGTCGCAAGGTGGATCCGGAAGATTTCGTCAAAGTTCTAGCACAGCGAGAAGCCGTACATGATATAGGTGCGAAAAGTTTATAATTTTGGTTTTTTGTAATAGTCTTTTGGAAACACTTATTGCCTTATTGCTGAATGTGTACTTTTAAATCGTATCTAATTGCGTCATATATGTCCCCTTTAGCTCCACACACTCCAGTTGGAAACGTGGAAGATCTTTTCCCTGGGACGTACTACCTCGCGAAAAAGGATGATATGCACCGTCGAGAATACGTCAGAACCGGCAACGGAAGTAAAAACTAAAAAAACTAAAACCTTTATGATCAAGTTTTTAATGCAGTATCAAGCTCCTATAGCGGGTTTTTACTAAATCTATGTATCTACAATCAGAATATTCAGAATACGAGTGTAATTTGTACTGTAAGTAAGTATCGACAGTAGCGATAAGAACATTTTAAAAGATTCGCTATTTCTGGCTTCCGTTTAAAGTGCCGTAGTCCCAAGCCGCAGACGTCTTTTTGAACTAAATTTTTGAACTGTAGGAAACTCAGAGAAACCACCGACTGGAGAAAGTAGAATTTAAAGTAATTATTTGGTTCATATAATTATTATTATAAATTTTAGTCCAGGTATGGTGATGGTCTCCTAGTCCATTCTCGGCAAGTAATGCAACCACAGCTGTAGTTCCATTTTTATAGGCAGGTACTTACATACATGATGAAATATACTTTCTGCTGTATAACTGCTTGAAATTAAAATAAAAAAATTGTTGATCGCGTGTTTACTTTTGTTGTGAATTTTTCGCTCTCCGCCTTTACTTTTCCTTATTTCAACGCTATACTGTAGGCTGCAACGAGTCAATTTGGATTCGCTTAAATGTCAAAGTGGACTACACTATAGAAGTCAGGTTATATTATAGACTGGACGAGGACGAGATTATCAACATTTAATATATTTGCACTGTCGCATGAATTCATGGAATGTTTCGCGTGTGACACTTTTGCATAATATGTAGGTGCATATGGGTAATATAGTCTGTCTACTGACATTTTGGACCGCTTTTCTCTCCCTTCTCACTCAGTAATCCATTACATTGCATGGAAATGAAAGCGACATGAGAAGAAAATCATTACAAACTTGAGCGTTAAATAAAGGCGTAATAATCACTGCATAATATTCTCGTTGAATTCTCGTTGAAGAGACGGTAATAGCCTATAAGAAGTTTTCGAGATGGAAAATGCGCATACCAAAATGTGAAAAAAGTGTGAATTTTAAAATTTCAAAAATGGCATCTTAAAAAATTGGAGTACTTATACGTACATGCAAGTATTAATATTTTGTAGATACGACATGGTGACATTTTTCAGTATTTATAATTATTAGTTAGGCGATTTTGGAATTTTCTAAACAGAGCGGAATGAACCATTTAAAAAAGATGCAACATTTTTTTTAAACAATTAATTGCTCTTAAAAACTGCCAAAGTTGCATTTAAAGTAGGCTAGTACTGCATCCCCCCGAAAGCTGTTAACTCAATGACCCTGTTATTACTGGACATACAAAATACATGTATGTAGTTATTACACATTTTCACGCCTTGCACAAGTGGTTCATCGAGACCCAGTAAAAAATTGAGCACCGGGGATTATTCGGAGGTTTACGGTTACTCACGTAATATTTTCAGGTATATAGTTATGCACTTCTTTTTAATCTTAATCTTGATACAAAATGTGCAATTATTGACAATCCAAATATCATATGATTTATGTAGTATGATAAATTGCCTTTATAATTTATTATATGTCTTTTATCTTTATTTAAATTTTTTCTACATCTATAGTTTCCTCAATAAATATTGCTTATCATGACTTTATATTCACTATACGATATTCCATAAAGCTTTTATCTCGCCTCGCCATTTTTCTTTTCTTTTTTCTCCTTCTATCCTCATCTATAGGTATGCCCCATTTTAAGGGAAAAGGTCCGTTTGCCGTTTGATTTGAACTTTGGTTGTGGACATTATGAAAATTTTATAATGCGCACATTGCACATACTTACAACTATAGTAGATAGTCCTTTTCGCATCTTGTTAAGCCGTCCAAAAACTTGGATTGATGTAATATTATGATTAATGACTGATGTATATCATTTCGCATTGTCTCGGTATTTCACGAATTTTAGTTGCTTTCCCCAGCAGATCACGACTCACGACGCCGGACGCTGCTGGAAACAAAAACAAAATGTAAAATTGTCATCATTTTATCAATAAGAATAATTACATCTGATTTCGACTAATTCATACATATAGCTTCTATCGATAATTGAAATTGTTCTTTGCCTTCACACGGATATTATGTCATCGATCTTTATCGACTTTCAAGAGTTCCCAAATTCATAAATAAATTACACAGAGAATTCTCTTAAAATTTTATGACTTTCAAAGTAATTTTTAAAAAACAGAAAACTTCAGTGAAAAAAAAACAATAACAAATAAAAACGAACATTTCCAAGTTTTTGGTTCACATCATATTACTATATGTGTATTTCAACTTCAACTGCACTGCAGTGTGTAATTATACTTACAGAATATTTCCTATAGAATTGTTGATATCATCACGAAAACCATCACTTTTGCTGAGCTGCCAACACCACGCCACACATCCCACAGAGTAGATCCAATTAAATAATAAATGCACTCTCTTTCATATTAATAAGTAATTGCAAATCTCCAACCACAAGAAGTGCAGGGGCTTATTTGTCCAAATCCTCATCCAACCACACAGACCATCTAATCATCTAGAGTCTAGACCCAAATCTGGAACGGAAGTTTTCGCCATACTATCTTTTAAAATGCATGGAGCCACAAGTACAAGCTGTTGTAACGCCATAAAACTCCGACTCCGAGTGCGGACGGTACAACAGAATAACAGAAGCATTGCATCGGATCGTACAGGAGCAAAATGATTTATCTGCTACATTACATTATTTTCTGTATTTTTAGAGAAACTGTCAATAAATGCAAAACATGCTATTGGAATGGAGAGAGATTTAAGATTATGAGATCTATAGCACAACGTTTATTCTCCAGCAATATAATTCTCTATACCATTCGATGTTCTGTATTTTCATGGAAATCAAAAATCAATGTAAATGGAGTGCTAATTATAATCCAGACAAGAGCCTAATAACTCGGATATAATTACCCCTATCCCTGTCTATTAATCTATGCATAGTAGTTTCGTCACTGACACAGGAATTTTAATAGGTCGACCGTCTAAATAAATAGCTGGTAAGTAAATATCATCATTATTATTAGAACTGAATTGAGAGGCATCTGTTTGATTTTTGAACTATCCTGCCCTTGAGCTTTTTGGGTTCGGTTAATGCCTTAACAATGAAGGAAACCAGGAAAAATCCCACAGCGCAAGTATAAAAGCCATAAATTAATCGTCCATCGTTCGCCTTCGTAATCCGTATAACCCGTCCTTTCCAGTAATAACGAGAGTATCATCATAAACTCAGCCAACTGATGAGATAATGATGAGTGGTATAGCATACATATAGAGACAGTACTAACCATCATGGCTCGTGTTTCTTTCCTTTAGTGCCCCTTAGTTCTCATAAAGTTTCGGTGGAGAAAGAGATACCTGATAAATCTGATACCCGATCAAACTGTAGTGTAGTTATATCATGCGATTGGAGTTGTTTTTACCAAATATAAGTATCTTTCTTTACTTTATATATACCCATGTAATTAATATGATGACTATAATTCGCCAATTCAACTTTTTTAGTAACGTTAGACTATCACGAAATCCGAATCCAAACTACCCAATATATAGACATAGAGCCTAATCCTAATCAACGAGTCAACATTTCACAAACACATTAAGTACTATATACAAAGGTGTGTGTACAATTGTACACGAAGATACAAGTATTGGGACGATTATATCCTTTACACATAAGAAAAGGTTACGTGAAAGTTCTAGAAACTCCCTTTTGTTCTCTTCAGCATGGTCTTCTAGAAGTCCGCTAGAACTGGACAGACTATGGAAACTGGAACTTGGAACAATACGAAAACAAAACAAGGGTATTTTCTATACATATATGTATAGAAAATGGAACAACGGAAAAAGAAATCACAGAATTTTCTTGGTTGGTCCGGGACCGAACCGCCTTTTACTTTTAACCTCTGCGCTGGAATTTTCGCAATAATATTCCGTACATAATCCATGCAATAATAATATGATGATGGCCTATTCCAATTTCCAAAACCGAAACCCGAAACTGTGACGACGACCAGGACGACGATGGCAAGGAGTCGATGAAAAGGACAGGGGGTATGATTATCGATGGGAGTGGGGATGTCATGTCATCTTTAGAGTCGTATCGTTAGGTTAGGCAGACTTTCAGGTATGTGTGTAATACAGTGGACACGAGTCCATCCGTTCTCCACACTCCACAGGGACGTCGAACCTGTACACCTAATAGCTAATAATTCTACATTGCCAATTCTACATGGAATCGGAATCGTAAATGATGCCAATATGTACCAATGCACCTACGTCAACAGCAAAATATATTTGAGACAGGGGACAGACAATAATAATATAGTCAGTCAGCAGAAAACACAATAGGTATATATTTCAAGCAGCAAATAGCAAATGAGTGACGAGCAAAAATTGACACACAGACGGACGGAAGGAGCATAAAAAACCGAAGAGCCGAACTACCGAAGAACTACCGAAGCAGACAATTATTTTATTACATTATACCTTCGATCCTCGGCTATTTCTTTCCCGAATACGAATCAACAACGACGAATCATCGGAACGCAAGGACATGCACACTATAAAAGCTAAACTAACACACATATTGATAAACAATATAATATGCTTCCACATGGACGGATATATATATTCTCTGAGTAGTCATGTCATAATAATAGGTGCTTACAGTTTTAGTTACTAACTTGAAAAGTTTCTATATTAAAATTGAATGTGATGCTTTGTCATCACTGAATACTATACAGTAGGCTGATACACACTTCGAATTAGGTACTTCGAACTTGGAATAATAGTCCGGTTTTGCTCCATATCCATAACCATAATAATCAATATTATGTGGTGTCCTTATGTAAAATACTAACCTAGGCAGGTTATTTCGAATTCGAATACCTATCAAACATCAAACTATCATATCAGAATGAACATTCACTCCCTATCCCCATGCCCCATGCCGATGTATGTAGAAATATGTAGACCCAAAAGACTATGTATAAAACTCAATAGGAAGTAACAAAAGTGAATCGGATTGGAATTTGGAATTCCATTTCAGCTCATTCCAGCCACAGAACCAACTCCAGAGCTCCAGAGTTTCACTTCTTTATACTTCTAGACGATTCCAGCTCCAGTACCAACTTCAGCAGTCTAATAGCTAAAGTAAAAGTATTTCAGGAATGGGACTGGACTGACTGGAGAACTGGAGAAGTGGAGAGGACGGACTCACGAAAGGAAAACGTATTAACTTGATCCACTTATAAATGTTGTACACTGTCAATTGTCAATCGAGGACAGTACAAAAAATTTATATTTATAGGGCAGTCAAGGTGTGCTTCCCTGTCAGTTGACTTTAGTTGATGAACACACATTCCACAATTTACTCTATACTAATACCTCAATCAATTTGGATTTCGCATACTCGAAACTCGATACAATTTGTAGTTAATTTTAATTATATTACTTACTTACATGGCATTGCATCGCTTCCATTCCAAAGGCAACATTTTAAAACTCAGCAAGCAACAATATATCAACATAGTCAACAGTAGAAATACTACTTAATTAAAAAAGTCGTGATCACAATCGTTAATATATTAAATAAAAGCTTTTCCAATTTTCAATTCTCTTAACCATTGGTCTTGATCTTCACTGCAACTCCCTGATACTTCCAAGTCCAACTTCAAGATCCCTAAAACAATAATTATCACAAACACCGATCAAAATATTGTTTCAAACATCATAAAAGCATAACCAGAAGCTAGAACATTCAAAACGTAACCAAAAGGTGGAATATATTTATCTTAATACTCGTAATTATCATTTCAGGAAGAGCCGCACTAATATTATAATATTAAACTACTACCTACACACACAACCGAACAGTATAAAACTGCCAATTAAAGGATCCACAGTCCACAATACTAAAGGAGCGCTTTGGCAGAGTTGATTGAAGTGAAGTCAGACACATTAGTATTACATAGTGCTACTGAAATCCCAATCTGCAAATCTGCAATCCACAAGTCTTCAATATTAAAATTAGTACAGAATTGGAAAACTGGATGTGAGTTTAGCTAATGCAGCACAATTCTATAAGACAGTAAAACATATAGACATTCACATTATTTATCATTAGCTGAAGTTGGAATTAGAATAATTAAATGATAAGATCAGAGAGATCATATAAAGAATACGGGTCCGACCTTCAAGACTCATCAAGATAAATGCTGTACTACAATTTGGGTTTAATAGGTGGAATTAGCTGGAAGCCATAAATACAAGTTGTGAGGGGAAAGATGACAGGCGGTTTCGCTGAATGTATACGTACACTAGTGGAATTTTAACTTTTTGAACATTGCGATATTTCAATTTATTTAAAATTGCAACTTAACTCAACTCATAGGATATACACCTAACCAACCAAACCAACAACAACCAAAAAGCAAAACACAAAACAACAACAACCGAGTTTCAAGAAGAATATATTTCTAGATTATTATGATGAATTACTCGAACGACATGGTTTGATTTTGATTGCACACACAGCACAGTGAGCAGTGATTTGGATTTTATTAAAACAAACAAGAATACGTTCAACGTTATAGGGAAGCCTGTTCTATGAAAAAGGTTAATGGGGACTGGACTCGTCGTCTTATGGTCGTCGGATACTTGAGTTCTTGAAACTTGGTTTGGTTGTTGGTGGACAAAGTCGAAGTTATGAATAATAATTACTATTATTTCATCAAATTAATTATATTCTACAAAAAAATTGGACTGTAAAATTTCAATGACTGTGGACTTCAGGTTTGTAACTTATCCTTCTTTCTGCATTCAGCATTTGTTCTTCGTACAGCATCAGCTTCAGCCAGTGACTTGTTCTTCTTCGTCTTCGACGCCTTGCAACTTGCAATCAATATTGACCATTTGCTTACCATTTGACTGTTTACTGGTTTGAAGAAGGAAATATTTCTCTTTTGGCGCGCTGACCGTTACCTTTGGACAAAGTATTCGAAATCTGGTATATTTCAATAAAAATATAATAATTTAAATATTATATATTAAACGCTTTAAAAATACACATTATTGTTATTGTTATTTCTCTAATTCTTTCTCTAATATATCGTAAAAACTGCATTAATACTCTGCTCAATATTACGCTGTTTCTACGAATGCATTATTATATGAAGAGTTGTTTGGCAAACCGGGATTAGTCATTTTTTTAAAATGAGATTACTTGCGTTGTGTACTGCTCATCTAGATACGTTACAAACGTTACTGTGTTGAACGGTAAAGGCCAAAGTTCAACCAAAGCAATTTTTAAAAATATTCGAAATTTCGTAAGTCTATTAAATGATTTTTGACAAAACGGGATAAGTCCACCTAAAACATGCCTTTCTGATTTAAATAAAGTTTTTCAGTGCTTTCGTAGTTTGTAGAAGACAATTGCAGTGCATAAATTTTTATATGCAAGAAAACGTGTAAACGTAGAAAAAAGTTGGGTTTCACTTAAAACGATTAAAATTTCCCATCACGGACCTTTGACTCCACGTTAAGTAATTGATTTTTGAGGCAAAACGGGCCAAGTCCACAAATTAAAATTTTATAAAATTTTCTAAAAAATTCGAGAGTCAGTCTAGATTTATGAAACTCCTTGTAATAACGCCTCGTCAGTTACAGTATCTGTAGTCTGTAGAAAAAACTGCGTTACAAAAATTAATCCTGTCACCTTTTAATCTTCATTCGTTGCTCCTGTATTTGCTTTGATGGACTTATCGGGTTTTCCAAAAAACTCTTCATACCATTATATGTATATTCTTCCTGTCTGTACCTATACTTTGTACTTTTAAATGAAACATAAAAATTGTTGCATGATTTTCCCTATTAAAGCTTTAACCAATGATCTCTTAAACTGTCTTCACTCTTTTGTACTTTTGCCTTGGAACTAACTCAACTATTGTATATAATTAGTGCGCGTGGATGGACAATGGGGGATGGCGCAGGGTATGAAGCTTTCGTAACGTCGATTCTCATTATTATCGTTCTTCATGTTATTGTTAATAGCTTGGTCATTTATGCTGGACGGAGAGAGATGCTTTAATATTTTATGGGACTTTAAAAAAATCACTTGTTCAAGTAGCAATTGCTGGGCATGACAAAAATAGATCATTATTCAAGCTATAGCTAGTCAAACGTTGCGTTGCTTTCCTTGACTGCTGACTATATAAATAAACACTTTCATGTTTGAATTTCAACTTGGGGACCCGAAATATTTATTGTGAATTGTAAATATTATTAAAGCTCTTCTAACAACCAACACTGGAAATTCGGAAATACAAAAATCTACATTATAGCCCAACAAAAATTACTGGAGGTTTCAGAAGTTTCAGAATAACTGCAACAATATTACAATTTATCCTAAGCGAGATAGAAGCTATACTGAAGATTAGTATTTTCTAAAAATGGCATCATTAACGTCAACATCAAAGTCCCTGGAGGCATCTGTAGCTGTCGCACCAATTAGTATACTAAAAGCTACAACAACTACAACCAATGCAAATATTACAAACATGAATACAACAACAACTTCGGCAGTCACGTCCCCTCAAACTCCGGCCTCGCCTCAACAACAACAACAACCGAATCATTTGGCAGCTCTCAAACATGCTATGGTAATGGGCCCAACACCAAGAACTTATCAGTCTCCAACTGAACTTAATCAGCAACAACAGCAAATCCTAAATGTCCAGACCTTGTCGTCCACCATGACAACTATCAATAATAATAATCAAGCTAAACCGGCTCCGGCTCCAGTACCGATACCGGCGCCGAGGGCAACTACAGAATCTTCACCAGTACCTGTACCAACCCCACCGCCGACATTCCCCAGAACCGGAACCGTAACAACAACCGGAAGTTCAACTATTATTACGACAACAATAACAAGTTAGTTCATTTTTTTAAATTGACGAAAACAATCTTTTGCAAGTTTTATTTTTACAGACAGGTTAATAAAAAATAATTATTTACATATTATTATTATCATTAAAATTCATTATCTTTTCTTAATTAAATTAAAATCCATATTTTCCTAATTCCAATCTTCTCTGTAATACCCGACCCAACCGAATTCAAACTTCAGTCAGGTAATTCAGAATTCAGGTCCAGCGCAGCGTCCGGCTTCGACTAATCCGATCCGATAATCCGTTTCTAGGTTGCTTTGATCAGTTTCCTTAATCCGTCCTACCAATTCCTATATGTTGCATTGAAAGTATGTTACCTGTATGAGTGGTACATACATATAGCTAGGAGGATTCTTTTTTAATTTTGAGGATCAATACTTAAAAAAAACATATTCTTTTGATACTTGAAAAACAGAAACGATCAATTCAGGCGCTCCAACGACTACAACGACCACATTGTCCTCGACAACAGGTGCAGGCGGAACAGTCAATCCATCATCAAATATAACTCCCAAAGAAACTGTACGCCCCACAACTCCGAAACATAATACAAATAGTAATAGTAATTTAATGGATCCCAGAGGAGCCGCCAAGCCCATCAGCAGGCCAATATCAATGTCGTCAACAAATCAAGGGAAGGTTTCCGCTCCAGGGCCCGGGGTGACGATGGATAATATACTGGCGGGCATGAATGCAGTTCGCCAGGAAACTATCGATTCGTCAGATGAAATTGGTTTCACAACTAATATTGAGGCTCTCGGCAAAGACGTCTCAAATCTCATCGGACGAATTGAAAAGGTTATTATCATTTATACTCAGCCTACTTTTCCATATTCACAAAATCAATATTTTATGCTATGAACTTGAAACCTGATGATGTTGGGGATGTTGAAAATTATGGTGTTGGGGCTGGAAGTTGTTTCTTTTTGTTGTGGACTTTATATTTGACGGGGTAGTTTTTGCTATTATATTTATGAAATATTTGCAAACGATTATTTAAAAAAATTTATATGTCCACAATTTATCAACCCACCCGTCACCTGCAATAGCAATCAATCAATCCGAAACCCTTTTTTACATGTTAGTACCTTTTTCATTTCAAGACCTTTTGGATTTCAAGAATAAAAATCATTTAATCACTAAAAAAATTGTGCAGTACACATAAGTGCTAAGTAATAAATAATAAATTTTCCCAGCCTTAATACCGATACTTTTTAAAGTACTCTAAACATTATTATTATAAAAACCCCTTTCCCTCCCAGGAGGCCGAAAGAAGCCAGCTTCACGACTCACAACCAGTAATTATTATGTATTATTTATGCTTTTGAGCTAATAACTGCTCAAAGTTTTAACATCTCTGATATGGCTGAATTTTCACGGAATTAAACTTAACAAATTAGCTATACTGCTCCTCTCTGTCTAGTGCTAAATAAATAATATGTTTTGGTGACAGTAATAATGTTTCCTGTATTCAATATATCTAGCGAGGACTGGCTGTCTCAGCTGCTCTCACCGCGGCCACAGCAACAGGACCAACGGTGACAACCACAATTTCTTCTTCATCTGACAGATCAGGATCTGTGGGTCTTGTTGGAGGAACCGGAGGAGCAGCAGCAGCAGCTGGTCCTGGCTCTGGTCGTCCCGTCTCGAGTGGAGGAGTTAGAGCTCAGCAGACTCCGACTGGAAACCATGCTCAGCATGGACTTGAGAGGGAGAAGCCCGGACCGCCGTCAACTGCTCATGATTTTGGAGGATCCCGAGCCACTCCTAAGACTCAAAAGTCTTCACGCTTAGGAGTCAATTCAAGCCGAGTTGCGTCTGCACCTCATCCTCATAAGGTGACTGCAACTGCCTCTGCAAAATCATTTGTCGAGACCCGCTCAGACGGGAGGAAAAGTGCTGCTCACGGTTTCGGTTTGGGTTCTACTGGTTCTGGTGTTGGTGGGAAAAATAGTAGTAGTAGCAAAGGTGAAGTGCCACTTCGAACGAGCAAAAGTCTCTACAGACCCTCATCATCATCCGTTGCTTCGGCCAAATCTGGAGGACCCCTGTCCAACAATAACAACAACAACAACAATCACTCCACTAAATTAAAATCAACTAAATCCTTCACTGCTTTCAAAGCCAATCATCACAAGGTTCGTATTCCCTTTTAATTATTCAGCTACGTATATAGGTACTTTTATTTTTTCTTTAAGCTGTATCAACAAGTCTTTTTGAGACGTAATTTCAAATCGAATTTGAAATCAGATTCTTCATTCCATAACTTGACCCACCTTGGCACCATACCTCAAAAAATCTAAAAGTCTCTAGACATTCCTGTACAGGTACAGGTACACGGAACATTTTTGACTTGAGAGGAGACCTCAACGCACTTTGCATTAAGTAGTTTAATAGCACGCTAGACAGACAGGAGTCACCTACTGCATAAATAACGTGTGTGTGTAGTAGATCGTCTGGGGCTACCTCAACGTGATCTCACTACCTACACACCTATTTACTTTTACTCTGTACACAAACACTACATCTTTTCATACGTGATCATCTCACTAAAAGCAAAACCACGAGTCGAGTAACACAAAGTTTTTAGGCTACGTGGAGACTATGTTAAACTTGCTGTTAGTAGTTACACAGTAGTAAATGTAAATGTAAATGTAATGGCTTTAACGTCATCTCCACACAGCGAATTTTCACTGATTTTCAGGGAAAGACAGC
>JAQFZE010001617.1:0-17213 GCA_034695245.1 Dicyrtomina saundersi | reverse complement strand
ATTAAAGTACCAATTAATGGAACTCCGTGGTAAACAGCTTCTTCCGTACTTAGGAGACCCCCATGGGTTATGAACATGCGGATATTTGGGTGACCCAAGATATCTTGCTGCGGTAGCCATTGTCCTAAACGAACATTTGAAGGAAGGTCCGTCATATTTGTTTCCCATTTCCAAATTACTCGCTGCTTCAATTTTGAGAATGCGCGTAAAAGTATTTTTCGATATTCATCCGGCATTGTGCTGCCTTTGACTACGGACCCCAAACTAAAATAAATGAATCCGTCTTTGCCTGAGCCTTTGAGGAAATCATCCAGTTCCTAAAATTATTACAAAATAAAATTAATCGTTAACTTAATTTTCTCATTCATCGGTGGTGTACAAATGGTTTTAGGAAAATTTTTGTGACTTTTGAATTAATGGTTGTTATTATTCTCATAGGTACCTTATCTACGGGATTCGCGGGTCGGCAGTGCATTCCTCCAACATCAATCATATCGGGCATTTGTGGCTTTGGATAATTCAGTGTGAAATGAGTATTTGTCAGAATAAGGCTCACATTTCTCTCGATGTCGTGAATAGACGGTAAATGTTGGCCAAGGTGTTTCTTATAAGTAGCCTCGAGTAATGGAATCCTAAAGAATTCGTCCAGGAGACTGAATGAAACAGCGGCAAACCAATTAATGAGCCTCTCCTTAAAATCCATATTATCATCCGAGCTGAAAAATGGTAATGGGACAAACGACAGTGGCATCGGGCTCCCGTTTGCCTGGTAGCTGGATGGGAATGGTGAGGAGGGATGCGTTAAAATAAATGGGGCTTTGAAATGATGGATTAAACCATAAGTACACTCATTCCAAAAATAACTTGCTATTATTAAATCAAATTTTGCTGTTTTTAAAAGTTGCTTGATTTCGTCCATTTCATAGTAGCTGTTACATAGCTGCTCAGAAAGAGCGTTCATCATCAATGGATTAAAAGCCTCCTTGTTAATTCGGCCTTCAAAGAAATTCTTGGCATTCTCCAAATCCAT
Organism: Dicyrtomina saundersi; assembly: GCA_034695245.1. Lineage (NCBI taxonomy): Eukaryota > Metazoa > Arthropoda > Collembola > Symphypleona > Dicyrtomidae > Dicyrtomina > Dicyrtomina saundersi. Next base: position 16,183 of record JAQFZE010001617.1, on the reverse strand, counting down.
TCCTATAATTTCCTTCACAATATTTGGATGTGGTCTGGATGCTTTAAATGGGGAAATCATGGTCAGTTTATGGCCTTTCTTTGCGAGCTCGAAGAGTAGTGGTTCGTAGACATTCTTGTGGCTTCGGCTGGAGAAAAAAGAGACGACAAGGATATTCTCACTCTTCACTTCACTCACTCCACTAAAACTAAAAAGTGCTACTATAGCTATGAGTGGAATAAACATTTTGAATTTTAATTTACTTTTAGTTAAAAAAATAATTCTTTAGTTGTTAATAATTAAATTCACTCGGAGTTGTTTAAATGTTTCAGTTTCCAGCCTGCATGGTTTCCGCCTGAATTTTCAAATTAATTGTACGGCACACTGCAACTTTGGCTCTGGTACAAGTGCCTGCTGCATGTGATCAGAGGGAACTGGGAAGCTAAGTACCTATAGGTTACATCAGCATGCAGAGACAGCTTGCTCGTGTTATATAATCGCAATCGTGGGCTGGGTTCTATTGTTGATTAACGAAGACTATATAAAAAAAATTGATAATGTCAGGAGACAGCGCGTGTGTTACTTGACATTTTTTGCCTATGGATATTTACTTCAAGGTTCACTATTTACTAGCGTCGATTCAAAGTTGCATTGCATACCGGTTGATTTACACTGATATGTATTTACGTAGATATATGGTTTTGCATTTGTATGGATGATATCTCTCCTCTTGAAACTATGATTAAGTCTGCCAGATTGTCGAAGTCAAAACATAACAAAAAGTTATGTAAATTGAGATTCGAGGGTACTATTATGTACATATCTAAATTACAAACGTATTAATGGACGATACATATGAATATTATTTACTTAGTGCTCGCAGCTAAGCCCATAGTTTATAAATGTTTGTGAGTCCAAGCTTCAGCATGCCCCTGTGCATATGCTGTCAAAAGCCAAAGCACAACCGCAGTTAGCAAGAATTGTTTTTTTAATACCTTTTGCATACCATTGTGTTTTATGTCGCTTATTACATATATATACTACCTTTACCGCTACTATCCATTATCCATGTTATATAACGTGTAGTACTCAAAGTCAGCTAAATTTTGTCGTTTGAATAGTGAGTACCATCATTTGCAGATAAAACTCTATTGAGGAAAGTTTGGGCAAACAGTATGTAATAACGAAATGAAGTTAACTTTAAATATTTATGAACACGTGCATAAAATATAAAACACTCTTACAGATTGATTAACACATTCACAGAAAATGCCAATTTAGTATATTCAGTGGCGGATCTAGAACATGTTCATGGTGGGGGTTAAATTACCTAAGCTCCCCTCCCACTGGATCCGCCCTTGAGCAAACCTGCAAACCCTGTCAAGTGTAGTTTTCTTCAATGTAGCACCATGCTTAGGTGTAATATTAAATTTAAATCATTTAATTTTCAGTATACAATGACTCTGCGCCCTTTGCAAATAAATTATATTGAAAATCTTATAGTAATCTAATTATTGTAGAACGAAGTTTGTGTTATACTGTGGATGTGGATATATTAAATTGTAAGATAAATCATAGGAGTTAAGCCGTGATGATTTCAATCTTGACTCTCAACAGACGGTCGTCCACCACTAATGCCACTGCCGGCAGTCGCGGCGTGCGTGGCAATGGGATTAACAAAGAATATAGGTAGGTACTTTAAAAACTCTTCACAATTGTCCGGATGGCGACAGGCCGACAAACTAAATAGCCCGAGGAAAATCAAAAATCGACTTCGTAATACATACTCAGAAGTCAAACCCAGCTTCCTTTCGAAATTAAATTCCATTAAATTTAAGACGCAGACAAAATTATGTATACTTCTAATACTCTAAATACACATCCTAGCACCCAGCCTAGCAGAAACAGATTTTTTATTTCGAATCACATCTACTGCACTTTGCTTTATTTATATTTTCGAATATGCTTCAAGCGGAGGAAGGAATTGCCACTTGCACATTTATTACATAGCCAACTACCATACCATCGAAATCGCAAATCGAAAATATTATTGGGACAGCTAGTCCTGCCCGCCTGCGTTTCAGATATCAGACTCTGTCCCTGATTACATACAAATTAAAATTGAAGATTTCAAATTAAAATTGTAATCTGTATATAATACGATTGCCATTACTGCACGGGATTATGTACTTGGACAAATATAAATATAGAAAGTCAGGCCATTAAGTATATAAGTGTATGCTGAAAAACTAGACGGTTTATAATATCTGTCCATAATAAATTATATACATGATTAGTAGAATAGAATAGTTTTTAATCGAATAGTTTATATTTAGTTTTTGGCATCGATTTTTCTCCGGTGATTTAATAACTCAGAAGAGTTAAAAGTCGTCTGACTTGGATAATATCCGTAATGATTGATGACTAACACACTGTTTAAAGTTGAAAATATTCTTACTTATAGGATAGCGAATATAGCCTTTACATTAATCTCCAACACTCAATTAATTTGCTTTCTTATTTTTAATGTCTACTTGAGCTTTCTTATTTTTGCTCCCAAAAATAACCGAGCGAATTTTCCGAAATAATACAAGGAAAATTTTGAGCAGAATGTACAGAAGAATGCCTAGAATGGAAATTATTGCTGCAATTACATCTATTGAATGGTATTGGAGTGTATTTAGGAAGCGTGCTGGTGAACGAAGGTGAGTCGCTCCTTTATGACGCATCACGTATTCCGTCCAGAATATTGCTTTGTCCAATGGCTTCTCCGGCCTGTCTTTGAATAATGCAGATAATTCTTGAACTCGAGTTTTGAATCTGCAACACAATAAAACAGTAATTACTTTTTCTAATTGTAAAACGTTATACAGATGCCAAGTGATTACAAATTATATACACATAGTAGGCTTATTCAGATGGTAGGTATTCTTTATTTATAAACTCACTTGGTTTCCTGCAATATTGTATTGACAGCGCTGATAATTTTCTCTTCAGTAAGTTCCGTAAATTCTAAAGTTAGAGCAAATCCAGCCTTTTCGGACTGTTTCATATTCCAGTCTTGATCTCCAAAAATTGGGACGCCTTACGAAAAAAAATAAATAAATAAAGAAATAACACACTCACTGGTTTTCGATGGAGTTTCATGTCATAATCTAACACAGAAATGAATTAAAGTACCAATTAATGGAACTCCGTGGTAAACAGCTTCTTCCGTACTTAGGAGACCCCCATGGGTTATGAACATGCGGATATTTGGGTGACCCAAGATATCTTGCTGCGGTAGCCATTGTCCTAAACGAACATTTGAAGGAAGGTCCGTCATATTTGTTTCCCATTTCCAAAGTACTCGTTGCTTCAGTTTTGAAAATGCACGCAAAAGTATTTTTCGATATTCATCCGGCATTGTGTGAGCTTTGACTACTGACCCCAAACTGAAGTAAATAAAACCGTCTTTGCCTGAACCTCGGAGGAAATCGTCCAGTTCCTAAAATGGTTTTAAAATAAAATTAACCATTAACTTAATTTGCCAGGCAGAGCTCTCATCGTCAGTCCTTATTCATCAGTGACGTGTAAATAATTTAAGAAAAATTTGTGATTTTAGAATTAATGGTTGTTATTATTCTCATACGTACTTAACTTACAACCCAGTATTTACTATAACTCAGCAAGGACTAATCATTTTATTATTTATATAATGTATATATGAGTGTAACCTTTGTAAAAATTTACCAATGTTGTATGGGCTGACACCAGGTCGACTCAATGAATAAATTATTATTATTATTATTATTATTCTCATAGGTACCTTATCTACGGGATTCGCGGGTCGGCAGTGCATTCCTCCAACATCAATCATATCCGGCATTTGTGGCTTTGGATAGTTCAGTGAAAAATGATTATTTGTTAGAATAAGGCTCACATTTCTCTCAATGTCATGAAGGGACGGTAAATGTTGTCCAAGGTGTTTCTTATAAACAGCCTCCAGTACTGGAATCCTAAAGAATTCGTCCACGAGACTGAATGAAATGGTGGCAAACCAATTAATGAGTCTCTCCTTGAAATCCATATTATCCCCTGAGCTGAAAAATGGTAATGGGACAAACGACAGTGGCATCGGGCTCCCGTTTGCCTGGTAGCTGAATGGGAATGGTGAGGAGGGATGAGTTAAAATAAATGGAGCTTTGAAATGATGAATCAAACCGTAAGTACACTCATTCCAAAAATAACTTGCTATTATTAAATCAAATTTTGCTGTTTTTAAAAGTTGTTTGATTTCGTCCATTTCGTAGTAGCTATTACATAGCTCCTCAAAAAGGGCGTTCATTATCAATGGATTAAAAAACTCTTTCTTAATACGGCCTTCAAAGATATTCTTGGCGTTCTTTTCATTCTCAAATTCCACTCCGATGATTTCCTTCACAAAATTTGGATGTGGTCTGACTGCTTTAAATGGGGAAATCATGGTCAGTTTATGGCCTTTCTTTGCGAGCTCGAAGAGTAGTGGTTCGTAGACATTCTTGTGGCTTTTGCTGGAGAAAAAAGAGACGACAAGGATATTCTCACTCTTAACTTCACTCACTCCGCTAAAAAGCACAATTAAAACTATGACCGGAATCAACATTTTGAATCTTAATTCACTTGTAATTAAATGATTATTTAGTTATTGTTAATTTATTCATTCATTAATGAATACTAAAATAATTTAATAATGTATTAAATTCACGATAGAGGTGTTTATAATATGTTTCAGCCTGCATGTCTACCATCAGAACTTTTAAATTAATTGTACTTCCTAGTTACTGCAGCTTTGGCTCTGCAACAAGTGCTTGCTGCATGTGATCAGTGAGAACTGAGAAACTACACGTTACTCCAGCGTGCAGAGCCAGCTTGATTGTGTTATATAATCGTGGGCTGTGTTCTATTGTTGATTAACGTTAACTATAAAAAAAGATTGAAATTTCAGTAGACAGCGCATGAGTCACTTGACGTTTTTGTCTATGGATATTTACTTCAAGGTTACATTTTTACTAACGTCGATTCAAAAGTTGGGGTACGTGCCTTGTAAAGCCGGTTGATTTACACTTATATGTATTTACCTACCTATTTACGTAGATATATAGTTTTGCATTTGCAAGGATGATATCATTCCTTTTAAAACTATGATTTAAGTCTGCTAGATTGTCTAAGTCAAATAGAACCAATAGTTATGTAAATTGAGATTCGAGGGGACCATGTGTCTACAAGACAAACGTATTAATGGGCGATAAATTTGAATGGTGTTTGCTTACTCCTCGTATTTAAGCACATAAAATGTGTGAGTCCAAGCTTCAGCATGCCCCTGTGCCTATGCAGTCAAAAGCAAAAGCACAGCCGCACTTAACAAGATTTGTTTTTTTAATGCCTTAATATAGAATTGAAGTAAACATAAACTATAACTTTTTTGAATATAATTTTGTTTCGCGTTGCTTCTTATGTGTATATATATACACAATTTACCTGTGATACCGTTACCGCTACTTTCCATTATCCGTATTACATAATAGCATGTAGTTAGAACTCAAACTCAGCTCAGTTTTTTCGTTTGAATAGTGAGTATCATCATTTGAAGTTGAAACTATATTAAGAAAAGTGCAGGCAGAAAGATAGTAGGTAGTGTCGAAGCGAAGTTGCCTTGAAATATTTATGAGCGCACAGATACAGATTGATTAACACGGATCCACAGAAAATTCTAATGTAATATATTCAGTGGCAAATCCAGAAAATGTTCATAAGGCCTTTGGAGAACTAATCCGTAATCGTCGGCTATTTTGAATTGAATGCCTCTATGTTCACCCTTGTTTAGAGCTGGTCATGGTGGGGGCTAAAGCATCTTAGACCTCCCTGGATCCGCCCCTGAGCAAATCTGGAAGCTCTGATGAGTGAAGTTTACTTCAATTTAGCACCATGCTAAGGTGCTATGTTCAAATTAAATGTATGTATTATATATGTGAACCAGTATGTACAGTGACTCTGCGCAAATAAAATATATTGCAATTGAAAGTTTTATAATGTGCATACCTAATCTAGACGTAGCTCATAGTTTGTGTTATAATGTGGACACAGCATATTGAAAGATAAATTATAAGAAATTTTGTAACCAGTTAAATATACTTGAATTTTGACTCTCAAGAGACGGTCGACCACCAACCACTACAATGCCACTGCCGGCAGTCGGCCTGGCAATAGGCTTTGACAACCCATAAACTTCAAAAACTCTGTACAACTGTCCCGATGCTGACAGATCGACAAACTGGAAGTGTGGTAAAGAGCACGATCAGAATCAAAAATTGGCTTGGAAATACATACTCGAAAGACAAACCCAACTTCCGTTTGTAATTTATTGCAATTAAGAAGCAGATAAAATAATGTATCCAATACTCCTAATACACCTCCAAACACCCAACCTAGCAGAAAAATATTATTTATTTCAAATCCCGTCTACTTTGCTTACTATATTTTGTTCCTACCTATCTACATAATTTACAGGATTTTTTACGATATCGAAATATTTGACCAATTTCAACGTGTGATATACCATTAGAAAGGTAACGACGAGTAGATTCCGAATAACGGACTCTGGTAGAATTTACTCACATACGTTTACCTTTTGTTTTTTAAAAACCGTTACTTTTTTTGAAAATTCCGCCTAAAAATTTGTTTTTGCGTCGCAACCCTAAAACAAAATACCCGTTTTATTAGTGTTTAAAGGGCTTTAAAATAATATATCATGCATTAACATCGGTCAATTTTGACAAAATATTATTTAAGTTTTTAAATTACAATTAAAAAGTAATCATGATCTGAGCTGGCACTACAAGTTAAATAGGTTCGCCTTTTCATTCCAGTTTCAATATTATATCATTCATGTGTACTTCCATTGACTTACGTGTCGAAATTTCGGTTTTAAGCTTTGGCGGGAAATTCAAACAAATGTACTTTTCGAAAACTAAAAATCACTGGGAGGCATTTTCGCCTACTTACTCTTTCACTGCTACCTCCCCTTAATTTAAAGGCTATAAATTGACTGTTAAGATATATGTCGGAAACAACTGCCTAACGTTACTGTTAAGGCTGCCAGTTAACAAGGGCTTTATTTTATTTATAGTTTAGAATTGGTTGCAAGATGAGCAAGGAAGTACCAATTGCGCATTAGTCAACTATACCACATCATTCAAATCCAAAATCGAAGAGACAGTGACTACTGGCCCTGCCTTGCATTTCAGATATCCGATTCTCTCCATGATTACATTAATTGAAATTAAATATTTCAAAATCCAATCAATCGAATGTGATTACCATTAATGCATGGCACTACGTACTAGTACAACTGTAAATATAGAAAGTTAGACCATTAAGTATGTAAGTGTTTGCTGAAAAACTAGGCGGTTAATAATATCTGTCGATAATGATAATATATAGGATTATTAGAATATAATTTTAATCGAATAACATGTTACTTAGTTTTTGGCAGCTCCAGTGATTTTATAATTTAAGAAGAGTTAAAATTCGTGTGACTAGGATAATATCGGTAATAATTGATGTCTTTCTGTTTAAATTTGATATTATGTTTACTTATAGAATAACAAATATAGCTTTACATTTTACGTTACTCTCCTACATTCCATTACTTTGTTTTCTTCTTTTTAATATCTACTTGAGTTTTCTTATTTTTGGTCCCAAAAATAACCGAACGTATTTTCCGAAATAATACAAGGAAAATTTTGAGCAGAATGTACAGTACAATCCCTAGAATTGAAATTATTGCTCCAATTACATCTATTGAATGGTATTGAAGTGTATTTAGGAAGCGTGCTGGTGAGCGAAGGTGAATTGCTCCTTTATGACGCATCACGTATTCCGTCCAGAATATTGCACTGTCCAATGGCTTCTCCGGCCTGTCTTTAAATAATGCGGATAGTTCTTGAACTCGGGTTTTGAATCTATAAAACAAACAAACATATTGGCATGTAAAAATACAAATATTTAGTTTGATTTTGATGCCAGGAACAGTTAATAATTTTTCTATTAAAACTTCAAACACAAGTGATTACAAATTACATACATACAGTAGGCTGATTCAAACCGTAGGTATTAATTTAAACTCACTTGGTTTCCGTCAACATAGTATTGACAGTGCTGATAATTTTCTCTTCAGAAAGTTCCCTAAATTCTAAGGTTAGGGCGAATCCAGCCTTTTCAGATTTTTTCATATTTCCGTCTTGATCTCCGAATACAGGGACGCCTTACGAAAAAAAAAATAAATAAAGAAATAACAAACTCACTGGTTTTCGATGGAGTTTCATGTCATAATCTAACACAGAAATGAATTAAAGTACCAATTAATGGAACTCCGTGGTAAACAGCTTCTTCCGTACTTAGGAGACCCCCATGGGTTATGAACATACGGATATTTGGGTGACCTAAGATATCTTGCTGCGGTAGCCATTGTCCTAAACGAACATTTGGAGGAAGGTCCGTCATGTTTGTTTCCCACTTCCAAAGTACTCGTTGCTTCAATTTTGAAAATGCACGTAAAAGTATTTTTCGATATTCATCTGGCATTGTGCTGGCTTTGACTACTGACCCCAAACTGAAATAAATAAAACCGTCTTTGCCTGAGCCTCGGAGGAAATCATCCAGTTCCTGAAGTTATTATAAAATAAAATAAAAATCATCCACTAATAATTTTCTCGGCTGTATTCTCATCGTCAGCGCTCATTTATGAATGACGTGTGAATAGTTTTAGGAAAAATTGTATGACTTTTGAATTAATGGTTATTATTATTTATTATTCACATAGGTACCTTATCTACGGGATTCGCGGGTCGGCAGTGCATTCCTCCAACATCAATCAAGTCCGGCATTTGTGGCCTTGGATAATTCATTGTAAAGTGACTATTTGCCAGAATGAGACTCACATTCCTCTCGATGTCGGGAATGGACGGTAAATGTTGTCCAAGGTGTTTCTTATAAACAGCCTCCAGTAATGGAATCCTATAGAATTCGTTCATAAGACGGAATGCAAAACCAGCAGACCAATTAATGAGTCTCTCCTTAAAATTCATATTATCATCGAAGCTGAAAAATGGTAATGGAAGAAACGACAATGGAGCCGGGCCGCCGTTTGCCAGGGCGCTGGAAGGGAATGGTGCATTGGGATGTGTTAAAATAAATGGAGCTTTGAAAAGATGGATTAAACCATAAGTACACTCATTGCCAAAATAACTTGCTATTATTAAATCAAATTTCGCTGTTTTTACAAGTTGCTTGACTTCGTCCATTTCGTAGTAGCTATTACATAGCTTCTCCAATTTGGCGTTAAACGTAAATATATTAAAACCCTGCTTTTTAATGCGGCTTTCAAATAAATTGTCGTCCATCTCAAAATCCTTTCCTATGATTTCCTTCACAATATTTGGATGTGGTCTAGATGATTTAAACGGGGATATCATGGTCAGTTTATGGCCTTTCTTTGCGAGTTCGAAGAGTAGTGGTTCGTAGACATTCTTGTGGCTCCGGCTGGAGAAAAAAGAGACGACAAGGATATTCTCACTCTTCACTTCACTCACTCCACTTAAGCTAAAAAGCACTACTACAACAATGAGTGGAAGGAACATTTTGAATTTTAATTTGCTTTTATTTTAAAAAATAATTATTTATTTAATAATCTAACTAATTCGGAATTATTTTTATACTTCGTGCAGTTCGAGCCCTGATATCCAGGACTTTTAAATTGACTGTACGGCACAGTTACACAGCAACTTTGGCTCTGCTCTGGAACAAGTGCCTGCTGCATGTGATTAGAAGCTACTTCACATGAGCATGCAGAGTCAGTTTGTTTGTGTTATGTAATCGTTGGATGTATTCTATTGTTAATTACTATAACTATAAAAACGATTGATGATGTCAGGAGGCAGCGCGTGAGTTACTTTACTTTTTTTGTCTATGCATATTTACTTCAAGGTTCTCTTTTTACTAAAGTCAATTCAAAAGTTGCGGTGTAAGCCTTTTTGTAAAGCCCGTTGATTTAAACTGATATGTTATTTGCACGTAGATATAACGTTTTGCATTTGTAAGGATGATATCTCTCCTCTTGAAACTATAATTATTAACTACGAGATTGTCAAAGTCAAATAGTTCAAAATGTTATGTAAATAAAATTGTGAGTCGAGGGAACCACCTATCTACTATATAACAAGTGTATTTATGGAGGATAAATATGAATATTACTTGTTTAATCCTCGCAGCTAAACGCATAATTTAAAAAGGGTTGTGAGTCCAAGCTTCAGCTTGCCCCTGTGCCTGTACGATTCGAAAGCCAAAGCACAGCCGCAGTTCACAAGAATAGTATTTTTTAACACTTATGTGTGTAATATTACACAATTGAAGCAAGCATAAACTGTGCCTATGGTGCATGTCATTACGTCTCTTGTCGCTTGTTATATATTATGTCGTAGTCCACAAGAAGATTAGCCTATTGAACTGTCAAGAGTTTAGTTAGTCAACACTTCATGTAAAAATGGAGGATAAGCTAATTGTTGTTAGAGCTAACAATAATTGCTACAGTGTGAGGTGAAATTAAGGTCTGGCACTCACAATAGGAACAATATTTTACTAAACTAAAATGATAATGGGTGAATAATTTTAAAGAATTTTGCAGTCGTGGTAATCTCTCGGAGGAAGAAAAGGAGGGAGAGAAACGGTGGCTTGTGGACTGACCTTGTAGAGTAGACCACAGTGCCAGAAGCTTATTGTGGACTAGTCTCGTGGTCCAATGGACTAATCGGCTTGTCGACTACGACATATTATATAATTACCTGTGACACCTTAACCGGTACTGTCCATTATCCATATTATATAATACCCTGAGTCAGCTCATTTTTTTTTCGTTTAAATAATGATTACCACCAATTGCAGATAAAACTCAAGGAAAGTTTGGGCAGAAAGACAGTATGTAATAACGAAGTTACCTTGAATTATTTATGAACACATAAAATATATTAAGAAACATATAGGGTTTAAAGCTGGCTTCTGGTGGGAGCTAATGCACCTTAGCCCCGTCCCTCCTGGATCCGCCGTTGAGTATATGCAAACCTGGAAACCCTGTTAACAAGTGTGTAGTGTACTTCAGTGTAGCACCAGGCAAAGGTGTCGTATGGAATTTCAGTGATTCAATTATCAGTATAGAATGGCTCTGCGCAAATACAATATATTGAAAATCTTATAATAATCTAATCGTAGAACATGTTTTGTGTTATAACTTGGATATATATTAAATTGTAAGATAAAATCATAGGAGTTAAGCCGTGGTGTAATATACCTACTACTGGCTACTACGTCAATCTTGACTCTCAACAGACGGTTGTCCGTCACTAATGCCTCTGCCGGCAGTCGCGGCGTGCGTGGCAATGGGCTAAACAATGTATAAACTTTAAAAACTCTTTACAATTGTCTCAACGTTGTCAGTCTGACAACGACAAACTATGAGTGTGGTAAAGCACGATCAAAATCAAAAATCGACTTGAAATACACACTCAAAAGTCAAACCCAGCTTCCTTTCATAATTTATTGCATTAAATTTAAGAAACAGACAAAATAGAGGTATGCAATACTCCTAATACACCTTCCAACACCCAACATCACAAATAAAGATTATTTCGAATCTCATCTATTGCATTTTGCTTCTACCTATTTTTTTATTTGTATTTTCGAAGGTGTTGCAAGCGGACCAAGGAATTACCAATTGCGCATCACATAGCCAACTACACCACCATACCATATTGAAATCGCAAAGCGTATAGACTGAGACAACGGGTCCTGCCTGCCTGCGTTTCAGATTCTCTCCCTGATCACGTATAACTAATTAATTCAAGATTTAAAAATATAATCTGTATCTAATACGATTGCAATTAATGCATGGGACTAAGTACTTGTACAACTATAAATGTAGGAAGTCGGACTGTTAAGTATGTGTATGCTGACGAACTAGACGGTTAATAACATCTGTTCAAAAAATATGATTATTGGAATATTTTGTTTAGTCTTACAAATTGTAAAGAAATTTTATTCAAGCTTGAAGAATAGAATATTAATCGAATAATAGATATTTTAGCAGTACCAGTGATTTTATAATTCAAGAAAATTTAAAAGTTTTCTGACGCTGACTACGACAAAGGAACAAATGATGGATGAGTGACATTCTGTTCCAAGTTGACTTCGTTTTTAATTTTAGAATAACAAACCTACCTCGGCCTTTGCGTTAATCTCTTACTTACTCTTCATTACTTTGTTTTCTTCTTTTTATTGTCTACTTGAGCTTTCTTATTTTTGCCCCCAAAAATAGCCGATCGTATTTTCCGAAATAATACAAGAAAAATTTTGACCAGAATGTACAGTACAATGCCTAAAATGGAAATTATTGCTCCAATTACATCTAGTGAATGATATTGAAGTGTATTTAGGTAGCGTGCTGGTGAACGAAGGTGAGTCGCTCCTTTATGACGCATCACGTATTCCGTCCAGAATATTGCTTTGTCCAAAGGCTTCTCTGGCCGATCTTTGAATATTACTGATAATTCTTGAACTCGGGTTTTGTATCTGTAAAACATTTTTGAATATAGAAGTTTGTAAAAATACAAATATTTAATTTGATTTTGATGCCACGAAAAATTATCATTTTTGCATTTGCAAAACTTTTAACATGATTGGTTACAAACCGTGCTATGTGTATGGTAAGGAAATCTGCTGTATAGATAGATATTAAATTAAACTCACTTGGTTTCCGTCAACATAGTATTGACAACGCTGATAATTTTCTCTTCAGTAAGTTCAGTAAATTCTAAGGTTAGGGCGAATCCAGCCTTTTCAGATTTTTTCATATTCCCGTCTTGATCTCCGAACACAGGCACACCTTCCAAAAAAAATAACAAACTCACTGGTTTTCGATGGAGTTTCATGTCATAATCTAACACAGAAATGAATTAAAGTACCAATTAATGGAACTCCGTGGTAAACAGCTTCTTCCGTACTCAGAAGTCCGCCATGGGTTATGAACATTCGGATATTTGGATGGCCCAAGATGTCTTGCTGCGGTAGCCATTGACCTAAACGAACATTTGGAGGAAGGTCAGTCATGTTTGTTTCCCATTTCCAAAGTACTCGTTGCTTCAATTGTGAAAATGCACGTAAAAGTACTTTTCGAGTTTCATCCGGCATTGTGTGAGCTTTGACTACGGACCCCAAACTAAAATAAATGAACCCGTCTTTGCCTGAGCCTTTGAGGTAATCATCCAGCTCCTAAAAATGGTACAAAGTAAAATAAATCGTGTATTTAATTTATCCGACAATGTTTTCGGTCCCTGGGAAGTGGTTAGTGCAAAAAGTTGTTTTTGGTTGTTATTATTATTATTATTCACATACCTTCTCAACGGGATTCGCGGGTCGGCAATGCATTCCTCCAACATCAATCATATCCGGCATTTGTGGTCTTGGATAATTTAGTGAATAATGACTGTTTGTCAGAATAAGACTCACATTTCTCTCGATGTCATGAACGGAAGGTAAATGTTGCCCAAGATGTTTCTTATAAACGGCCTCCACCGTTGGAATCCTAAAGAATTCGTCCAGAAGACTGAATGCCATACTTGCACCCCAATTGAAGAGTCTTTCCTTAAAATTCATATCATCATTTGAGCTGGAGAATGGTAATGGAAGGAAGGACAGTGGAACCGGGCTTCCGTTTGCCTGGTAACTGGATGGGAATGGGGCGTTGGGGTGGATTAAAATGAATGGAGCTTTGAAATGATGGATTATACCGTAAGTACACTCATTCCAAAAATAACTTCCTATTATTAAATCAAACTTCGCTGTTTTTAAAAGTTGTTTGATTTCGTCCATTTCGTAGTAGCTATTACATAGCTGTTCCAATTGGGAGTTCAGTGTCAAGATTCGTAACCTCTCCTTTTTAATACGGGCTGCAAAAGAATTACTGGCATGCTCGAAGTTTGCTCCTATGATTTCCTGTACAATATTTGGATGTGGTCTGGCTGATTTAAATGGGGATACCATGGTCAGTTTATGGCCTTTCTTTGCCAGTTCAAAGAGAAGTGGTTCGTAGACATTCTTGTGGCTTCGGCTTGAGAAAAAGGAGATGACAAGGATATTCTCACTCTTCACTTCACTCACTCCACTAAAACTAAAAAGTGCTACTATAGCTATGAGTGGAATAAACATTTTGAATTTTAATTCGCTTTAGTTTAAAAAACAATTGTTTAGTTATTAATTAAATTCACTGTGAAGTTGTTTAAATTTTTCAGTTTCCAGCTGGATGTCTTCCGCCAGAACATTTAAAGTAACTGCACGGCACAGTTACTGCAACTTTGGCTGTGCTTTGGAATGCGTGTCTGCTACACGTGATCAGTGGATAGTGGATACGTACCTACATCCTGCGGATCTGCTTAATTCTAGAGTGTAAAGTCAGCTTGTTCGGGTTATAATTTGTGGGCCGGGATTGATTCTTGATTACTATAACTATACATATGAAAAAAATATTGTTAATGTCAGGTCTGGAGACAGCTACTTAAACTATTTTTTCATTTCTACAGACATTTGCTACAAGTTCAGTTTTTACTATAACCAATTCAAATATTATGGTTTATACCTTGTAAATACCGTTGATATACACCATGGGCTGTAGGACACATTCCTCCTGGATACTTTCCTCCCGGACATTTTCCTCCTAACTCGCACAGAGGGCATTTTCGCCCCATTATCAAAGTCACATTAATAAAATAAACAGGTGTTTCATTATCTTGTAGTAAACTTTCATACAGAGAAATGTATGTAGGTTGGTATTGTACTGCTTCACTTATATCACTAAAAAATGTTCAACTGTCTGTCGGTGCTAAATTTTAACAAAACTACCTAAATATAAATTCGAAATATGAAAGATTTAAAAATGCTTCAAATAATTTTTTAAATCCTCAGTGAGAACGTAAATATTATTTACAATTACGCACTATTGTAAACGTAAATAAATGCCACAAAAATTACATTATAAGTAAATATAACTTAAGGTAAAATTAAGCTTATTTTAGTTTATGAGTTCTGCATATTTTTGAAAATTTCTACGAACTAAGAACACATACATTTTGTGGAAAGGGACAATCGTTTATTTTAGTGTGATTTTGCTACTGGGATGAAAATGTCCTCTGTACGAGCTGAGAGGAAAACATCCGGAAGGAAAACATCCAGGAGAAAAGCGTCCGTATGCCGTCCACTGATATGTGTTTACGCTTAGGTATAAAGTTTTGAATTTGTAAGGATGATATCTCTCCTCTTGAAACTAGAAACTCTGTCAGATTGACACTGTCAAATAGATCAAAAATTTGTGTACATTGAGATTCGATGGGACCACCTAAATATGTAACATTAATATGTATTAATGAACTATAAATATTATTATATAATTTGCTTACCTCGTAGCTACCTAAGCACGTACTTCAAAATTGTCTGTTAGTCCAAGCTTCGGCGTTCAGCCGACGGACTTGCATGTCCCATTGCCAAAAGTCAAAAGCCAAATAAGCACAACCGCAGTTCAAACGAATTGTTTTTTAAGCCTTATAGATATAGTTAATGCAAACATCAACTACAACTTTTGTGCATAATATTGTGTTTCATGCCGCTTATTATACATAATTATTAGGTAGAAGGTCTTCTATGTGTTTTTGATACCTTTTACCACTACTATCCACCATCCATATCATGCAGTATACAGTACTCAAAGTCAGCTTATTTTTTTTTGAATAAACGAATAATGAGTACCATCAGTTGGAGATAAAACTCACTAGTCAGATATAACTATTAAGGAGAGTTTGGGTTCAAAGGCTGTGGATAATAACGAAGTTACCTGCCTTGAATTATTTTTAGGAGCACGTAAATATTTTATAGTAAGGATTGATAGTAACAGATTGATTAACGCGGATTTATCGAAAATGTCAGTTTAGTATACTGTAAAATCCGTTTATAAGGGATCTGGCGGGACTGACATTTTCTGTCCCGTTTAACCGAATTCCCCTGTAACCGTGTAAGGGATTTCCCTATTAAGCGAAAGTTATTTACAATGTTAAAATTATTTTATTCTGAGTCAAAAATATGCCAAGGG
>JAQFZE010001616.1:0-17220 GCA_034695245.1 Dicyrtomina saundersi | reverse complement strand
TCCACAAGGGAAACCTTGTAACAATTAAACGACTGAACTGCGAATTCTTCAGATATCGCGCATAATTGGTACCCTTCAAGTCCTAAAAGGACATTCCCTTAACAGCATAGCGTATAATTTGTGACCTTGAAGACCAAAAATAACTCCTTAACAACACGGTGTATAATTTGTCCCCTTGAAGACAAAAAATAACTCCTTAACAACACAGTGTATAATTTGTCCCTTTGAAGACCAAAAATAACCCCTCAGCAACACAGTGTCTAATTTTTCCCCTTGAAGCCAAAAAATAACTCCTTAACAACACAGTGTATAATTTGTCCCCTTGAAGACCATAAATAACTCCTTAACAACACGGTGTATAATTTGTCCCGTTGAAGACAAAAAATAACCCCTCAGCAACACAGTGTATAATTTTTCCCCTTGAAGACCAAAAATAACCCCTCAGCAACACAGTGTATAATTTGTCCCCTTGAAGACCATAAATAACTCCTTAACAACACGGTGTATAATTTGTCCCGTTGAAGACCAAAAATAACCTCCAATGTCCACAACCCACATCCCTTAATCTCGACAGCGGCTACTTTTATTCGCAATATTGCCTAAAAATTTGTTTTCACAATAAATTTTCAGTTAGCCGTACCTACAGCTTTAAATTTATAATCAACCTTTCATTCATCGCAGCTATGGTCTCTATGAAATTTCTATTTTTGTTTTGTCTTTTTACGGACTACCGGGACTACATTCTCCAGCGAGTTCATAATCATAATAAAAATAAAATACATTCCAAAATTCCAAATTGAAAACAATATATCTGTTAAACTGTTCAACCTCATTAGAGACAATTAATTAAACCGTTAGTGCCATATTTAATCAAATATTCATCAACCTTCTTCTGCCCGTTCGAATGGAATTAATGATTTATTATTCTATGATTTTCGTCCAACTCATCAGCCAGTATACAGAAAATTCAAAGCAGTTGGCGGGATTCCTGTCCTGCTGTGAGTACAGTGCCCAGTGATGTCGGCTGCTGTAGTTTGGTTCGGATTCCTGTCCTGTTGTAGCTGAGCTGTCGGCTGCTGCTGCTGTAGTTTGGTTCGATCGTTCCGTTGCAGCCTTCAGTGTAGCAACTCTTGATAATGTAACCAGGGGTTGTCGATAAATGATGTCATTGGTAGGGTCCGTCGGGTATGTGTGACACGCCATGTAAAAGATAACAGTTTACAGAATGTAAAATTGATGACATAGGGGTGGGTGGGCACTAAAATGGTGATAATTTGAGTGGCATCATTTACGAACCATTTTTGACGTGCCTTGGCGACACGTTAAACGTCCTTTTTTACTGTACCGTTTACAGTCAAAGACCTCAGTCTTTTAATAAACAGAATTGCAGCACGTTAATTTAAATTCAAGAAAATGAAGAATTGAACAGCGCAAAACCATCAACCAACAATATTTTTGCCAGAAAACTAAGAAACGTTCTTCAGTTTGTATTGTTTCTTTAAGTACAGTAACCCCTTCTGTATCCGGTTTAATTGGTAGCAGACCCCATCCGGATACAAAAATATCCGAATATGGGCGGTTTTTACAATAAATTTTTAAACGTTTAAAAAAAACTGCTTTTATAACAAAATTTATGTTCTAATCAACGATTCCCACTGTCATTTTCTCACAATCAGATTTGTAAGGCAGACAAAAGAAATACATAGTTTTTGGTTTTAAAAAACGATTAACAGTACATCGCTATAATTAACTTTGGTATTTGTCTCCTATCCCATGACTATCACGTAATAAAAGAATATTTTGCCCACAAAAACCACAAGAATATAATACTTTATCTAAACTATTATATTATTATTGTATATCTAAAAACAATTCAATCAGGGGTTCCATGTACCAAATCTAATGCACAATCAAAGCTGGGTATTTTACGGCAATGTATTGAAAATCAGGTTTCTGAGGTTCGTAAATAATATTCAATAACCAGTTTTGTTTGAGACTAATCTTCTTTGAGTTGATTTAAAATGGTTAGCTTTAGAGCCATGTTTAGAACTATACGCTTAAATTTTGATTCTATGTTTAACCTCTAAATTGTATTTTCTGTCTGCATTTTACTTCTACTTTCGTGATTTAATAAAAATATGATATCTCCAAAAATTTCCGAGGGTCCGGATACCAAAAACCCGTCCGGGTATGGGAGGTTCCGGATACGGGAGGGGTTCCTGTATACAGTCAGTATTAAACACCAATGTCACAACATTTGAATGCACCTAATACAAAATTTAATTCCCTATTGAACGGTTTGTTGCAGGTTAATGTAGCGGTATTATCTTATAAGAAAATCAAGATTTAATCTGGCAAGGTATTTAAATTGCTGTTGGTTGGTTTGAAATTGTTTCCTTGTTTAGAATTTGATACTATAACTCATTTACAGTATTTTACGGCACCTAGGCAATGCTGTGTTATGAAACTTTATTGAACTCACACGCGCGTTTAAAATATATAAGGTCATAGATTGGAACAGCGGACAGAAAGGGCGGACAGAATTATTTGAATGTTATTATATTATATTATGTTACTGCAGTTATTTCAAGACGTGTATTTATTGTACTCTCTAATTTGTACGCTATGCAGTCCTATGAAATTTTTATTAAAAGATTGAACTGTTTTTTTTTTCGATTTCAGGGAAATTATTCCGAAGCTCTGACTTGTGGAACCTGGTAGAGTTTCTTCTAATTTTTTACAAAGATAAACCTGGAGATTGGCTTCTTTCTCATTTTTTTAGTGTTAAATACTGCAAGTTAGATTACACTCATGTAAGAATTTTTCTAAATAAAACACTAGTATTTTAAAAATTTGCTTAGGATGTTATTACTATTGCTGTTGGAAATATAACATCGATGAGTTTCGTTATTGTGGTGTAGAAACGTTGCGTTCGAGAACTGAACAAACATTGGATACATTATAAGCCTTCGCTCTTTCAACATATTGGAATGGTGTCATCTCTTAATGGGAAAGTGCAAAAGCTCAAAGTAAGTACCTAATTTGTTTTACCGATTTTCCCTCTGTCGGTTGTATCTGCTTTTAGATTACTTGATGAGACTTAAAAATTCGGAGCTTCACAAGTGATTTGTGCATTGTGCACCGGGGGCCCTAAGCAGAAGGCGAGCTTACAGCGATCATTGGCTTTAACAAACGAGTAGAACTTTAGAACCGCTCACATATGATTCGAGCAGTTTCAGTTGTTTGCCGAAACAGCAAAAACTATTCCAGTAAAACTAATGCCACAAAATAGAAAAAGGAAATGCTATATAAAGGGCTATTGTACTGTCTGGCCGAATTCTTAATAGCGACTGTTGAAACTGGTTGTAGGACCAATTCCCGCTGAACTTATTCCCCCCGGACCTTTTTCCCCTGGACATTTCCCCCCCAAGCAGTAACCCCGGACATTTTCCCCCAAACCCTTAATTAAGATACTGAAATGCTCATTATATAAAGTTATGAATTATGAAATGTTGGTTAATAATGTAATATGTCAGCAATACAAATCGAAATTATACTTTATTGAACCCTGAGCGTGGTTTCCGTAGAAATAAATGAAAAAATCAATTTTAACATAGAAAGTTAAAGCAAAGATGTTTAATCATAATAAATTTTTTAAACATATTAGTTAATACGCTCCCTAGTCGTCCCACCACGGTAAGTCCCCTGCCAGTTCGTCCCTCGACAATTGGTTCCCTCATAAGGGGTTCCACGTTTTAGTTTGTACCCTGTCAATTCGTCCCATAAAAAGAGTAATGCCGTAAATACGAGGCCATCTAGCGCTCGTCGGAGGAACATTTCGGTCTGGATTACTCTAGGGAAAGTTGAAATTTGTTATTTAACTCGTCGATTTCTATAGTTAAAATCATATTTACATTTATTCTAACAATTAAACTGTATTTAACTAAACTATATACATTATAATTAGATCGAAGATGGTGCATTTTACATAGTAAAGACCATTTTTGGAGTGTATTTGTATCCACCACGCTAAACGCCTTCCTATCCTACACTGTGTACATAATAACAAAAGAAAGCAGAGACAAAATTGAAGAAATTCTTCTTTCGGGCACGATTCTCACCCAGATTAAACTGAAAACTAAAGAGCTTAGCTCTATCTGATTTAATACGTAGACCAAAAATAAACTATTTTAATATTTTCCTACTAATAGGTTGTAAGATACTATCAAAAAATATATTCTAACAGGTAGAAAAGATGTCAAAAGGCAAAACCAAGACCGCACCCCCACTAACGGATCAGATCTTGTATATGGTGAATGAGCAGGTTGCTATACAAATACAAATGATGTCGCAAAAAACTAGTACAACCACTTCAAATATGATTTTGCACATAGTCAGCACAGTGCTTCAAAACTAGAAAAGGAAACAGTCGAGAAAATGGAAAAGCTAGAAATCAGTGTTAACATCAAGGTAATCACTTTGAATGATATTATTGCAAAATTAAAAATCCGGAATGACGAAGCGGTGGCGCAAATCTCGCATCTAAAGAACCAGCTAGCAGGATTAATAGAAAACAAAACAGTTAACAACACAGAAAAACTCGAACGCACATTCAACAGTAAGGTTGCTCACTTGTTAGATTATGAAATTTCTGCATAAGAATCTCGTGTGGAAGTAGAAAGTTTTTAGATCATAGGAGCCAAATAACAGCTAGCGGGTCTGCAGAGTAGACTTTCAGGAGTAAAACAAGGAAACAGAAATAAAGAAACGTTGATCTTCGGCCTGAAAGTTAACAAGTCAGCTAAAGAAGACTTCCTAGACCTCGTAATCTATACACTTGGGTTCCTCTCGGTTAAGGTTAAAGATGTCTAAAGAGCTCACGTGTCAACACTAGGCAATTTTCTCTTGTTATATGTAAAGCTGGGGGACAGCAGTCAAGTTTAGACAATTATAAGGCTTAAATCTCAGTTAAAATACAATATTGAAGAATTTTGCATTTACCGACACCTCAATAAATCAGAGCAAGCAATGTACAGACATACCTCATTTATGTTCTGGCAGTTCAAACAACGGCAATCAACGGCAGTGGTAGTTTATCGGGATATTTGGCATTTCAGTAGATGGAAGGAAGAACAAAAGCAACGGAACTCAACTAATTGAGTGGGCATGTAATCCTGATTGGATAAGCCCAAAACATATTTTTTTTTAATTTTTACGCATCCAATTTATCAGAGTATACCGGTATGTAAACTGACTTTCCACCAATTACAGATACAATATTTGTCAGTGGGTGTAAACGCTCATGTCTGTAAGGATATGAAGCTCCACTTAAGTATACGGTTAGCAGAGTTCAACTATTCATGAAAGAAGGACAATAATTTGTAAGTATTCAACTGTCAAGCTATCTTAAATATAATCATAAAAACAAGGGACTTCGCCCCTTGTTTAATGGCAGCCTTAACAGTGATATAGAGCATTACCATGTGATATATTGTGCCTTTTTTAACTCTTCTACCTTTTTCAATTAATGTACAGTAATAATTTTTTATTTGTGCCGATTTAGATAATCTGGAACTATTTTGAAATACCTTACAGATCTTGACGGGTAGTATACTATTCTAAAGTCCTTAAAAAAAGTAAAATGTGCTAAACTGAAACAAATTTATATTCTTTCTGCTAACTGTTACCTAATAAGAAACGAGTTAATTACTAATCAAAAATCATTTATCTGCTAATTTAAAGCTTAATCTCTTTGCTGCTACCAATTTATAAGCAGTGAGGTTACACTTTCGTTTGTCTGCATTTAAACTCTTATGTATTACTCATCTTACTAATTACTAACTCTTCTTACTTTTAAATCTAGCGCATAAAACACTTTATAAAGAGATTTAGAGAAAATGACTTTTTTCATAATTTTTGAAGCTATTAAAATATTACGTTGAACTTAAACATTACTAGATTCCGGTAGTCATCCCAGCGCAAATGGTGTCCGAGCTCATGAAGTTAATGGCAGAACCCAGAAATCAAAGCGAGTTTTACGGCACCCTTGAGTTCTGACGATGTGTTCGAGTTCTAAAAATGTATAAGACCCAAGATTACAGCCAATTTCCTACCTAAGAATATTTTTGTTGCTGTAAAACACAAGTTCAAGATTGTAGGATTATCAAAAACTGACCATTGTGGTCGGATAGGTTGGGTATATACTAGCCCCTAGGGCAAGTATAGAATTTATCTGAAGATGAAGTTTGAGCAATATCATAATGCTAAGGGACTTAAAATTAGATATCTATTGACAAAATCATTTTAGTCATTCAAAAGTGTTTCAAATTTTGTAAACATGTAGAAATAAAATTTAAAAAATGCATGACACTGTGGCACCCTTCAGCAATCTTAACTATTAAATCTAAACAATTAACCATTGGTAAGAGTGAAGACAAAAGGCTTAACTGTACAATCTACCTAAGTACCTATATCATAAGAAATTAAAGAAACTTGGCCATCAAAAATTAGGGGCCGGACACAAATGGCACTGGCTAACTTTAGCGTACTTTGGGACCCACCCGCCTACTGCGTCACCCTCTTATAAAACATAACATAAAAAATAATAATCCTTATATTAGAGTGTTATTTATTTGCAGCTGAATCACTGTCAAAGTGGGTGACAATAATAATGTGCGACCCTTTTATCTGCCGTTTAATATAAAACAGTTTGAATTTTCCGCAAAAATGTTGTCTAAATGTAAAATTTGGTTTTTGAACCGGTCACTCGCAGAATTTGCATACAAATGATACATCACTAGAACTGTATTAATTAGCAAAATCTAATTATGTTCGAGTTTACCGTGATATTTTAATAGTTTTAGAATTTTTGTAAAAAGTGCGTTTTCTCTCGAAAAATTACTATTAAATTTCCTATTAGTAGTCTGCCAGCTATATATGAGATCACAATGTTAGCCTCCAGATTCTTGGTCCTATAGTCGGTTATACGCACATTATTAGACGGTCATCTAGACATATGCACACATACGTTAAGAAACCATTTAGGGCAACCACAAACACATGAATCACTCAGCGTGGAGATTATTCCGTTTTATATTGAGATAATCTTCATCTTTTCGTTCCAGATTCTAGGAGCTTGCTTCAACCCGTATAAGCTTTTCACAAACATACAGACTACATTCTCTCCTTTGTTGAATCCTTTAGGCTGTACCATACATATATTTTTAGTCAGGTCTCCGTAGAGGAATGCTGTTTTCACATCAAATTTTTCAATGTAGAATTTGCCTGCTGCTGCTATGCTCAGCGGTGTTCCTACAAATTTGAACCTGCAAACTGAAGGAAACGTTTCATTAAAGTCCAAGCCATGGACTTGTATAAATTCTTTGGCTACAAGTCTCGTCTTGTGTTATACAATATGCCCATGTACATTTTTTTTGAGCGTATACACCCAGCGCGATCCCAGTACTCCGACCTTTTGGTCGCTTCACTAGTTTTTATGTACAATTCTTAATGAAGCTATTTATTTCTTGTTTCATTGCATTTTCCCATTGTTTACAATCACTTATCGTAATTTCCTTCTCAAAGGTCTGGGACTCCTGGCTCTATTCCAGTATCTATGTCTTCAGCTATATCGAGGTCCTCAATATTATCAAGGGACAGTGTTGCAGCCCTTTTTGCATAAAAATCGTTTACCCCATATCTATAAATAGGAAGCATTCCCTCCTTTCTCTCAATTTACTCTTAGGCACGTTCTTCTCCTGTTCTTGTGTGGCTGTCGCGGGGAGTTTCTGAATGTTTCTTTACTGTTTGTTAATTAATTTTTCCAAAACGTTAGTGAAAGTTTGGTTTTAGACTTTTTTTCAGCTGTCCCAGAAAATTTCTGTATCCCTTTCTGAACAGTTGAGTCATTCATTAAAATATATTTACCGTCTTCTAGTGTCTCTAGTACTTCAAAATCCATTGCAGGTCCCAACTCTGCATCAGACGGAGCGTTACAGTTCAGCATTTTGTAGTTCCAGCAGCTTCCTCTCTGTTCTTAGTCACCTCCTTTTCCCCATCTTCAGATTCTTCACCGTCAGTTTCTGTCTCCAATACTATCTTGAAATAGTACCTCTGCCTTTCAAGTTTGATTGTGCCATTTTTTGAAAATTTGTTGTATGTAATGAGGTTGGAACTATTTGCACCTGTCTACTCGACCCTGCTACTGCTTAATAATGGCATGATAACTTGATTGTCACAAGGGTCTATGATTTTCCTTCTTCATCCCCTCCCCCCAGGATCATTATTGGTGTCAATTTCCAGTTCTATAACTTTATACTTCTCTGCACTCTCCAGTATTTTCAACACGGGTAGTGTAGTGCCGTTTTGTTCATTTTCCTCAATTATTTTAAATTGAGGAGAAAAAAATTCTTCCCAACTCTTCTTACTCCTCTTACTATTTTTCCTCTCCTCTTATCTAAATCCGCAGGCACTTCTGTTGATTTGTTGCATAAATGTATAATTTCCACGTCCCTCCTAGCTTCACATTTCCTGTCGAGGAACTGTCCTATGAGATCATCGTTGGGAATATAGAATTCTTTATACATTTTCCGAAGTGCTGCGTCTTTGACTAACGTCACGTGTCTAGCAAAGACCATCCCTAGTACCTCTTTGTCAAAAATCCTGTGGCATTTTGAACTTTGGTCATAACCTACTAGAATTCTTGCTTTTACATTTTCTGTACAGTTTTGACCAGGGTGCGTCCTTACTGGATAGTAGATCTGTGATCCAAATACCTGGAGATGTTACACGGAGGGCTTTGTTCTATAAATCCGTTATAATGAAGTCTATTAAAAACTCCTCCTATTCAATAAATTTTTTAATAGATAGACAGCACAGTCCACAGCTTAAGCTTAAAATTTTGTACTCAAATTAGCTGCGTTATCAGACTTTTTGATTAAGGACAGTAAGCTAAAGTCTCTATTGTAATTCCTTTCTTTCTCAAGTGATTTTCATGTTCTTTACTCAAAAACTTGCCTCCTGCGTCAGTCTTCACTGCTTTGGTATTCCTCCTGGTCTTAGTAAACATGTATCTTACATGTGCCTTTACATGTTCAGAGGCCCCTATTCTTTTCAAGAAAATATACTTTCTTAAATCCCGTAGCAACATCTTAGCACAGCATGAAATATTGGAAACCACCTATTGACTTGGTGCTCTGTTTTCCGGACAGGCCAACTGCCACTTTTTTACCTTGTAAGAGGTAATTTTTAATTGTGGGACTTGGAAATGATGACTTCACGATTTTTTTCTTGACACAAGCTGCTTTTTTATTGCAATCTTAATCGATCATGTATGCAGTTATAAGGGAGTCCCTTAACTGCTCCCTGTTTTGCAGTTGACTTAATATACTAAGAATTAACATGCCCGAACCTTTCATGCCACCTCTCGTACTTTACTGGCTGCCAAGGCCATATAGGATGGTTTAAATATCATTTCCGCTATGCGGTCTGTACACACGACAGCATTTTCTTCAATATCTTCTTAATGCCCAGGTACAATTTTAGCCTCTGCCTTTCATTAAGATTGTGTAGCCAGCATCTGTCATTTGTGACTTTGAAAACAGATTTGCCATACCTGGAGCGTAGATTACACCTTTATTTTGTAATCTAACGAGTTTCCATTCACAAATTTTGCCTTAACCCGTACAGTTTCAATTTCGTGTGCTTTCAGAATTCTACAATCTGCAGAAGTGAATGTTTTGTCTCTAAAACTCTTTCATTTATTGGAACCATTAAAGGAATCCACTATAATAAACGTTAGCACCTAAGTCGCAAATCAAACTGAAGTCTCTTAGATCTACACCTTTAATTCTTCGAGCCATATGTAGTTTAATGAACGGTGCAAACTTTTCATCTTTTTCAGATTTGGTTTTATCTGTCTTCTCATCTGATTTTTTCTTTCTCAGTACATTCATATCTATAATGCATTGTTTTGTTACACCCAAAGCACTTTTGCACGAGCAGCTTTATTTTTCTTTTTAGTTTTTTGTTTTCCACGCTTTTTGATTTCCCGGAGCTTTTACAGCAGAGAACGTTTTATTTTCCTGCTGTTTCACATTACTGGTCAGTCCATCCACTTTTAGGCCTTTTAGCCTTTAGAGCAATTCTAATAAAGAGGAAAATAGGTTGTACCTCAAGTTCCTTCTTGTCCAATGCATGCTGCATATCAGGTAACGTCGATGAGCTGCCGTCCAGATGCTTGTACTGCTGTAGGTCTTAATGCAGTGCCATCCACATCTCACCACAGATCCACTGATCTTAGACACTATATTGACGATTCCATCTCGCAATGTTCTGGTCCGTGATAGTTACAATCTCCCTCAGATGAATTTTATTGATTGTCGTCATGTTGATTTTTGCTATCCTAATTTACTGTTTTCTACAATTAAAATAGATTTTTCTTCCAATTAATAAATGTTTTTTACACTTGCTATTAAATTCACTTTCATATCACAGATAAATTAATACCGTGCTGATAACGTGTTGGATGTATACCCTCTACTATATGCTATATGATTCCTATACTCATGAATATTTCGGAGCCTCAAACTAAATAACGGCTACTCAATAAACACTTCTAACTCTTTTAAACCTCTGATTAAGACTAAACTCAAATTAGTCGTTTAATTTATTTTATCTTAGCATAATTCCATACATCTAATTCATACTATTCAAATTTATCATATATTAATGTTCTTTAGATGACTCGCAACTAATACTCGTCATCTTTACATATTTCTGATATCCTTGGACTTTAGTGTTTTGCTGACTGGACTAATTGTCAAGTCACGTACACAGTGTCGTAAACCTTTATTGAGTTCAAAACACCACACACACATGGTTCATTGACAATAATGCTGACGGTTCTTTACCGCTCAGCATTTCTCTCAGAATGGCAACAAATACCTATGCAGTTAATTCTATATACTCTGTATCTAGGATTTTGATTCCTTAACACTTCCAACAAATGTTTGTTAAAACATTGGGGTGCTCAAAACTTGTGCAGCAGACTTGATTTAGTTTTGTTGTTATGTTATAACGCAATTAGCTGATGTAGGGTTATTTTTATACCGTGTGATTTTATTCATATTTGTCACGTTATTTTAAAAATATCGATCGCTGTGAATCAAAACTTAAATTATTGTTAATTAGTACCGCTTTCTTTAAGATCCAAACACTTGTGTAAAATGTAAATGAGATTTTTAATTTTATGATAGCAATCGCGAGACAAGTAATAGTTTTTTAAATTCAGTTTTATTACGGAGTAAGTAAATTTTGCCACCTTATTTAAGGTATGAAATGACAATTGGAAAGCGCCACAGTATTTCGGATTATTCAGCAGTGGACGCTATGTAGCATATTGTGTATCCTTTCATCTCGAACTCCACCCACCCTCTCAAAAAACTGCCTGTACATCCTTCAAACCCAATAATGTGTTTATTTATTTATTTATTTAACCGTGTACATAGTAAACATTTTATCTATCATAACTAACTAAACTTGTAACTCAAACGACTTTATTAAGTTAAATACCGCACTATATAATAGATTAGATGATGATAATCATAATAATAATAATAAACAAGTATTTAGGTAACTGGAATGAACTTTATTCGGTAGTAAGGGATTTTTGGTTTGCTTTTTTCCAATTTTATACCGAAATATAAACGTAAAAGCCAAATATGAAGTTTCAAATTGCACCCAATGGGGGGCAATAGGGGTCTGAAATATAGTAAAAGTGCATTCTGGGTGAATGTTCCCCCACTCGTAGCGTCCACAAATATGCACCGATTTAAACAAAACTTAATATTCTGATAGACCGCAAAAAATTATTAGGGTTTTTTTGCAGGATTTTGAAAAACAGTCAAACTGACGCCATAATTAAATCGCAAATTTTGAAATTTCAAAAAATCTAAAATCCCCATTGTTGTCCTAAATTTGACCTAGTTTTTTGTAAAAGCTCGCTAATTACATTTTAAATCTATTTTGCCTCTATAAATATTTGGATTAAAACACTCCTATTGTCATTTATTTTAAAAAACGTATTTCCACACACGTGCATTTGTTTTCAATTCCATACCGTAGACCATCACAATACATGTTTATTTCTCGATGCTTCGAGATACAGAATTAAATTCTCTACAATATACGCGTTTTAGATTTGCAACATAGAGGGCGCTTGTACAAAGTATAAGTTAATTTATATGGCAACAATATTAAAGCTATAGAAAAAAATCAATAACTATGTCCATAAACATATAAATAATTTTTTTAAAAGCAAAAGCGTTTTTTCGCCAATAACAGGTTAGATGCAAAATTTTCTGCTCTACAACATACATCAAATTCATTAATATCAAAGACAAAGATTACATGGTGTACTTAAATGAATACAGAATATGTGTCACAAAGGAAAAGAAAGTCAAATTTAGAAGAATAAAGTAATTCTGTTTTGAGAACGTCTTGTGGAGCCAATGTGTACAAACAGCCAGTAGGAGTATCCGGGACTTCAATTTTAGATATAATGTCTTTAAAATCAAATTGCATTAGCTTTGGAATAGCAAACCACTTGAAACTATTCGTACCGCGTCTTTCTTGCTTCATTGCTAGAACTGTGATTGTGTTCCGTTCAGGAAACACTTTGTTCACCATGCCAACAAGGTAACCCTTCGCATTCGTTAATGCGACAAATTCACTGAAAGAAAAAGCGTAGTGCGACGAGATTTCTTCTTCAACAACTTATTTTTGTGCAGGCGAGCCTGCGGAAAGTGCAATGATTTCACGAATTTCACTTATTTCTGACAATTAAAACTCAATTTAAGCTGTTTATTTGTACAAGGAATAAGGAAGTGGCATTTTCTAGTGCCTGGAATTGTTTTAATCGTAGCGTATCTACGATTTAAGTCTTGTTTCGGAGTATTCAGTGATGTCAAATTTGAAAACCCATACATCTTGTAATGTTTTGGAGTCAAGGTTGTCCTTGCAGTGCTCGTAGATTTGTCTAGCTGATAGGATATTCTTTTGTCTAGCTGGATTTATAGAAAGAGATGCTCTTCTTGAAGAACTTTTCGCCTCAGCACCAGCTGCATCACACTCCGATTTTCCATGTGTAGTAGCTGTATAGTGCCATTCTGCGTCCAAACTGAATTCAGTCTTGTGGTGCATTAAATTAATTAAATTTTTGTTATTTGTGTACTGTGAACTTGGGTCATAGAAACGTATATAATTTTGAAATGTTTGGCATTTGTTCTTTCGCTTTATTCAAAACTGTAGCCCAAAAAACATGAAAAATAGTAGCGTTATGCTCTAAACAGTCACTTACAACTACGAACTTTTTAATAATTTCAGTGTCATTCACGTAGACTAAAACGCAGGGATGAAATGTAACGTGGATGTTAACCCAATGAAACGATTGCGGCGAATTCTGAACAACGCATACATAATTCATGGCAAAATCAACAATAAGCAAAGCATTATCAGGAGACCGCAGATCCGTTTTCATATCAGCAATATAATTACGTTTTACTTTCATCACGAAGTGATGTCTTGCAAAGATTGAAATTGATTTACTAAGGTGTTTTATAAATTCCGACCATGTTTGTTGTATTGAGTGGAGCTGAACACCGTAAGAACCTTCTTCTTTCCCCCAATAATCAAACTATTTCGTCTAGTTCAGGATCCAAGTTGTCGAGCAATCTTTCAATTTGTTCTTCTGTAGGACATTCTGTACAATATCCTAACACGCAGCCTCGGCTACTGGTATCACAAATAACTTGCTTTAAAATGTCAATTATTTGCCTTAGGTCATTCTTTCCACACGCAATCATGTCAAGCTCAAAGTTTTAGAGTTTTTTGCAAGAGATTGAGTTATACAAACCTTTCTGACCTGGCCACACACATTGCTTGGGTTTCAGCTTTAAAAATGTTGACATTGAAATTTCAATGCCTGTTTGCGCAACAAACTCACAATACCCTTGTTTTAAAGTCACTGTTATAGCCTGTTTTGCTACTAGTAATTTTGGACCGCCATCCTCAGGATACACATAAATTGTACCAGACAATGCAGGATTAGTACGACCTATTTCAGAAGAAAAATACTTTTCCTTAACTTTCAAAGTTATGCTTTAGGTACACTTGCTTTGTAGGAAAACTAAATGTTCCGACTTCATCTCGGAGTTTGGAAGCTTGTCTAGCTAAATACGGGTTGCAATTGAAACATTTTATCATAAAGTCTTGTACACGTACTAGGTTGGGACGTCAAATACTTGTATTTGTCTTCCCTTAATTCGGTTTTTTCGAATGCATCCCTGGCTTAAACTGTGAAATCACTGCAAGAAAGACATTCACAACAAGGCTGCACTGTTTCCGTTTTTTATTTCTGCATCTAGGCTTCTTAAATTAAGTTCTGGATCTAAAAGTTATAACTGTATGTTGGATTTTGCAGCTTGCTTGATGGTGCTGCAAGTCTGAACTAGAAGTTTATCTTTAATTGTTTTAACTTCTTTAATACCCAGGAGCCGACAGAGGCTCTGTATCTCTTGCAGAAAGTTTTCTTTGTTCTTGAAATCAGGATCTTGCGTATTGTTTAAATCCGATTGGGGCAAAGACTGCAATGATTCTAATTACGACATAGGTTCAGAAATAGCATTAATATTTGTTTCTGGAATTCGGGCGGATTCAGTTTCGACTTCGGTCCCCTCTGGTACTGAAGGTTCTATGTTAGGATGTTAGTAATGTAAGATTGTCGTACTTGGTCTGCATTTTCATTAAAATCCATGGTTTTATTTTGTCCTTAGCTGTAACACGCAATGCTACGCCATGCTTGTAGAATGGATTCACGCAAAATAATTTATGAATTGTATTCATTCTGAAATTGTAAAATTAAAGCACCCTTGTTTATATATTAAATCAAAAGACAAGCAGTACCTTAACTAGTGAATCTAATAAATGAGTAATAAGAATATGTAAATTAGGTTTTTATTTTGAAATGCAAACTTAATAAATAGTGTGTACTTTTTTCGTTTTTGTTCTGGCTTCTGAACGCTGGTGCGACTACAACTGGTTATGGAAAGGCGCTTCGTTTTATTCCAGTTTTTTTGAATGGCGTGGCAGAATGACACGAGTCATTAGTGGGTGATGCATGGTTACTAAAAAGTGCGCTCTGTTGACCATCGCTTTTAGAAGAAACATTGGAACTACGTAATAACACTGTATTTTGATCTAAGCGTTTCGACGGCGAAACTTTAGAACTACGTTACAATATACTTTTTTCACCAATGTTGCCTTTAGAATTACCAAAAATTGTCACCTAGTTTGCCTATTTTATATGAAACTGGGTATCACTTTACTTCAACATCATTAAAAAACTTCAATATCTAATATTAAATACCAAAATACGATACATTCGATGAAGAACGAAGAATTTAACGCGTTCGTGCAAATAGACAATAATATAGTCGAAGAATGTGAGTTCTAAAAAACTTCCTGCACTAAATCAAAGTGCTATGTCGTATGCAAACCCCACTGGCATTAGCAATGCACAATAAATGACCCTTGCTGACAACCCGGAAAAACGCGATAACACAAAAATGATTAATTTACCTCTATTAACACACTATATGTATTATATTACAATATTTTATGGAAGCAATTTTATGGTGGTTTTAACTCTGAAAATTTCCGATCGCGACTGACTCTAAAAAAACTGCTTGTTATTCTCATCCCACAGAACCCGAGACACCGAAACGTCTAAATGTCATACAATTACGTTCCCGTACTAATCCATACAAATTACGTTTCACATGCGTAATAAAAATGCCAGCCACCCACCACACACAAAGCCATGCAATAGGTAGGTACTTACCAAATCATACCATGTTCATTAATCCATCTCATAATAATAATATGATGCTGCTGTAGATGGCGCTACAACATTCACTGTAAATATGAAATACTTTTTAACATTGTAATTTTGTATTCATTTAAGTACACCATGTAATCTTTGTCTTTGATAATAATGAATTTGATGTATGTTGTAGAGCAGAAAATTTTGCATCTAACCTGTTATTGGCGACAAAACGCTTTTGCTTTTAAAAAAATTATTTATATGTTTATGGACATAGTTATTGATTTTTTTCTATAGCTTTAATATTGTTGCCATATAAATTAACTTATACTTTGTACAAGCGCCCTCTATGTTGCAAATCTAAAACGCGTATATTGTAGAGAATTTAATTCTGTATCTCGAAGCATCGAGAAATAAACATGTATTGTGATGGTCTACGGTATGGAATGCACAAATGCACGTAAAGAAATACTTTTTTTAAATAAATGGCACAAGGAGTGTTTTAATCCAAATATTTATAGAGGCAAAATAGTTTTAAAATGTAATTTGCAAGTTATTACAAAAAACTAGGTCAAATTTGGGACAAAAATGGGGATTTTATATTTTTTTAAATCCTGCAAACCCCCTTAATAATTTTTTGTGGTCTACCAAAATATTGAGTTTCGTTTAAATCGGTGCATATTTGTGGACGCTACGAGTGGGGGAACCTTCAGTCAGAATGCACTTTTATCATATTTCAGACCTCCATTGCCCCCTATGGGGTGCAAGTTGACTTCATATTTGGCTTTTACGTTTATATTTGGGTATACAATTAAAAAAAAATGCAAACCCAAAATCCCTTACCACCGAGTAAAGTTCATTCCGGTTACGCAAATACTCGTTCTAATGCTCCTAGCCCGGGACACAATACTCACAATCCTAACTAGTTTAATTTAATAAATGCTTAATTCCTAATATTATTGTAAAATCAAAAACGTTATGTAGGCCAGATGTCTATGTCGACTTTGATCAATAAAGCATATATATATATGTTAGGGCACGCAATGCAATGCGATATGAATATCGCAAATATCGCAAGTTTTACGAATGCGATACCAATGCGATATAAAATTGGAATATCGCAATATCGCATAAGATTTTATTCTCAAACCCTTTAAATCAAACTAACAAATATAGTCATGGCATAGAGCGAAACACACGAAAACGGCAATGCTCATTACTTTATTTTTATAACAAAGCGATTCTACACGCTTAAAGCATAACGGTTATTAGTCCTTATTTTAAGGCACAGTGAAGCATTCCCTTCCCTTTCAAATCATATATTGAGCACCACACGCAGC
>JAQFZE010001615.1:0-17223 GCA_034695245.1 Dicyrtomina saundersi | reverse complement strand
AATACTTTGCAGCTCTGTAACTTCTACAGTTATCATCCGATTTTGAATTGGAAAACATTGTTTTCCTAAGTTCAAACTATTTTCAAAAAAGTTATTTCAGGATTATTCAGAATTAAAAAATTATCAATTTTTTAAGAAAATTGGGTAATAAAAATAGGCCTCAAAAATAATGTTTTCTCCAAATTTTTTCGAAAAAATGAAACTTTTTATATTTTTAAAAACCCTAAAATTACTTTTTAGAAAAGTCTAAACTTAAGAAAACATCAAATTTCATCAAAATTAAATTAGATGATAACTGCAGAAGTTACAAGGCGGCAGAGTATTAAAATTTGAATTTTTTTAAACTTAAGCGGGCTATTGTGACCGAACAACGCAAATGCAGTCGGG
This sequence comes from Dicyrtomina saundersi, assembly GCA_034695245.1. Lineage (NCBI taxonomy): Eukaryota > Metazoa > Arthropoda > Collembola > Symphypleona > Dicyrtomidae > Dicyrtomina > Dicyrtomina saundersi. Next base: position 16,836 of record JAQFZE010001615.1, on the reverse strand, counting down.
TTACTTTGGATTCATACTATTTAAAAGTAGCCTGATTTTTGTAGTCATAACTTTTTGAAATTGACGGTTCCATCTGAAACCATTCTCTTGTTAGAAGTTAGAATCATATTGATCTAGAACATAAATCTTGAAATACCTTAAGACAAAAGATTGATTTGACATTTACATGCACTTTCCAACATTGGACGTATGTACTTTCTGCTACGAAACCCCATAATTTTAAAGTCTTTCGTTAACTCGTCTGAATCCCAATCAGAGGCAAATATGAATCCGAAATTAAATCCAAATTGCAGAGTATATGCTTGAAGTGAAATCCTAATTTTAAGAGTTTCCAAATCCGAATCTAATTCTGTATTTTAGGATAAGTGTAAATGGCTTCAGATTTCTAGAAATAGTTCATTTTCCTATCCAATTTTAAGGAGAAATCTAACGTAAAGGTGTCTAAATCGCAATGAAATCCAACTTTGACTTTGATTCCGAATCTTTGTCGGCACAAAGTAACTAAAGTCAGCATAGTTTACTATAAACTTGCAATTTACAATTTTTCGAATGCTCTAATACCAAAGACGTGGCTATGAGCATCATGGAGATATTGGTTAAACTCCACTTTGTTTTCACAGTAAAATTGAGTTTAGTAGATAGGTAGAAATTATACAATTATAGCTAGGGTCCCCATGCAGTCATGCATTGGAAAAGTTATAAAAATTAAACATATATAACAATATTAGTTTTATAAGTCTTTGGCTAATAATTGCTTATACTTGATCTGATGAAAATTATTTTAACATAAACCGACATCAACTTACGTTGTAAATCATCTATGTTTCTTAAATAGTACACATTAGAACATTAATTAAACAATATAATTATTTCAAGCAATCTAGTTTTGTTAGTCATCAATATAAAACTTTTACAATGCTAATTACTACCACTGATGTCGGATTGGTCGTATGAATATTTTAGTTTTTCATATTTTTCTGTCAGGGGGGCCCACCTCAAGGGGGGCCCATCGGGCAATGCCCGAAATTGCTTATGGCCAGTCCGTCCCTGGAAAAGACGTATAAACAGTTAGTTTAATTTTTGTCTAAAGACGACAAAAAAGTCCTTGGATCAAGAGATCGCACGTGGAATGGCTTACTTGAAAGCAAAAAATGTAAATTGTGAAATATATGTAGACGGAAAACTTGATAATTATTACCGAAACTGTTTACTATATAGCAATTTCGCTTTATTTTTAGGTGATTCACGGAGATTTGGCTGCGCGAAACGTTCTCCTTGGAAGTAACGATATTGCGAAAATTAGCGATTTTGGGCTGTCCCGTCAGCTAGTTAACTACTCAAATTATAAAAAGACAAATTCTGAGGTGTTTTTCAAAAGCCTGTATATGGCACCAGTTAAATTAGGGTTTCAAAACATGTAAAACAATAACACATTACAAATTTTGTTTATGATTCCAGACCCCGTTACCTTGGAACTGGCTTGCGATTGAATCACCAGAAAACATGATCTTTTCTCCTCAGTCGTATGTGTGGGCATTTGGTGTGACGCTCTAGGAAATATTTACTCTCGGCAAAATCCCGTATCCTGGAAAAACATGAAACCCCGAATTTGTGGACGGTCTTATGACAGAGCAACGCTTGCCCTCACCTACGTTAGGAAATGAAGAAATGTTATAAGTCAATATTGAATTAAATAATAATAAACCGAAATTAGCTAATTACATCAAGCAGCGTCATATATGTACATTTGTCACTAAATATTACATGGCTTGTTTGCTTTTTTTTCAGCTACGACGTCATTCTGAACTGTATGAAGATGGAGCAAAGTGAAAGAATTTTGCTCCCAGAGATTATTTCACAGTTGGAGATGGTAGAATTTAATCTGGCTTACTTTTGATTTTATTGATGCTACTTAATGTATAAGTATATGCCATGGAATTAACAATTGAATCAAAACCACACCTACTTACATAAAACTTTCATATATGCACTTTAATTTGAACAATTTTTAGTTTTATTGTGTATAGAAAATGTAAGCAAATAATTATAAATCAAGTATAGTGTAAAGAACGATTTCTAATAGGTGACACAATTTTATTAGGTATTTGTCCTATAGATTATTTTACAAGGTTTACAGTCACCCGCTAACAACAAAAAATGTTACATGTAAATAGCATTTAAAATTTCATGTCTTACTTAATGAGGTCCTAATAATAAATCTAACAATTATTAGCCAGTAGCCTGGTCAATGTTAAGCAAATTATTTGCCTGCTATGCGCTGTAGACTTATTATTTTGCAAAATATGTCGTAAAAATATTTTTAAAAAACTTTAAAAATTTAAGTTTTTTCAACTATTAATCTTATATAATTAAGTGTTTCTCAACAGTTTATTTTCGAAAATAAAGTTGAAAAATATTTTTTGCAAAAATTAAAAAACCCATTGTATAGCCAAATGTGCCTTAGGTTCTTAGGTGTTAAGTTTGAAACTGAAGTTTCAGAGCCTAATTTCAAATAAAACTAAAAATAACTGAGCTCAAGTTCTTGTTTAAATGAATAAAAATAATCATTAGTGAACATTTTTCAATTTTGAACTGACGTTTAAAATTTCTTATTATAGGAAAAATTAAACTAAAGTTTGATTTTGGGAAGAAACAACCGTAACAACGCACTATTGGACAGCAAGGTAATTAAAAATGTAATTATCCAACATTTAAAGACCGTTGGATTTTATTGAATTAAAGTACAAGCACTATTTTATTTGGTGGCTAGATAATCTTGGGGCATACACACAAGGACAGGAGGCACATACGTTAGGAGAATAGGCAGAGCACTTGACACAGAGCAAGTGAACCTAAAGTCCCTCTGGCTCATCCAACTCTTCCAAACTAGTGGGGTTTGGACGAGTGTAGGAGATGAGCAGAAAGGAGACTGGAGGGTGGGCGGACCCACGGATCCCTTAAAAGGGCAAGTCCAGTCAGTTGCCCAGTCAGTACGATCTGGCCGGCACTGCCTTCACTACTTTACCTGACGTCGTCTAAGTTGTGCCTATCTAGTGTCCAGTTTATTTAACTAAAACCGAAGTTTCAAAATTTCAAAGTTTTTCTGCTAACATTGTAATAAAAATTAAAAAAAAACTTCCTTTTTTGTAAATGTTTGGATAAAACTGATGTTTAACATCCTGTAGTGACTCACTTGATCATTGAACAGAGTTTTTGAATACTTTTAGTAATAACTGTAAACCTGTTGAACTGAAGTTCAAAATCTAGATAGTTTAAACTGAAGTTAAAATTCTTAAATAATCAAAATTCTGCCGTATTTGGAAAAAAATATACGATAAATTCATGTTTAAATATTAAAGGCTGATTTTTATAATAAAACCACTCAACAAATCTTTTAACTACAAAGTAAGTCCTCACAATTATGTTAAACCCAACGAATAATAACACAACACCGATACACTAAAATATGGCCAACCCACTTGCAAACCTAGCCACTACGTTACCCGAGTTCCAGAGACAAATTTTGAAATATGTCCTAAACAACGATCTCAAGAAACTTAGATTTATTAGTGTGCATGCCATTGTCAACTTTTATTGACCAAAAATTTTCCATTTTTTCAGCATATACACTTTATGATTTTGAATATCCCTGGTTCCTCCGAAGATGCTAACGTCTCAATGGCAAACTCCAAATCGACAACGTTCGAATAGAAAGAGCAATAGTAAACCATGACTGGATTCTATCTCAAATCAATGTCTATGTCTTGTTCCTAGGATCCACCAAAAAATTCTAGTTGGACACATCAAGGGTAATAGGACATACTTGAACCTTTGGGATTACTTAAGTTAACTTTTGGCATATACTTACTATGGTTTCAAATTCACTTAAAACGCTCAACCTGCCTATGTGTGCAGATACTGTATCCGCATTTCAAATATTAACTGTATTCTCCCCAGTTATGTCAAAATTGCTGCATAAACCAAGAACCCAGTACTTTCAGGTTGCAACAACGTCCAAGAAATAATTACCCTTGGACAACTCAAGTTTTATCAAGTATTAGCCTATTTAGATGCCCCTGTATTGGCAGCATTATCAATGCAATTGCACCTTTCAGAGATTGTTTGGAGCCAATAGGGAAATATGTTTTACCAGATGTTTGAATTCATGAATCAAAAATTGACAATTCAACAGGTTATGTTGGAAATCAGATCAGAATTTAATAATCAAACCCTTTTAAAAATATGTAAACAACAACCCTTACTTAAATAGTTTAGAGAAGAAATCCAAACTCACTATTTTGAAGGAGAAAAAACACCTCTTTTAAAACCTTTGGAGAAGGCAAAAGCCAATTTCTGTAGAACGAAATAAAATTAATTGCAAAATAAAAATCCCTAAAAACAGAAACACAGCTGAAGTTGTGTATAGTATATACGAAACAAAGTAGTTATAAAAAATTAAATAAACAACGGTAGAAATAATTAAATGCTTTCAAGCGTACGTTGAATTTTAATGTACTTTTTAATTAAAAATTAAAGCTAGTAGCTTGTGAAACTATTCCCTCGTTAGTGTCACTAGCAGGATCGTGATTAGTTTTTAAATGATTTCAAAAAACTGTATTTGCAATTTTTGAAACATTGACTGATTTTAACTAATAGCATATCATTTTACATACCCTTAAAAAGTAAGAAAATATTTTTGGTTTCAGGATTTTTTCCATGCAGCACAGTTAAGGCGAAAGTAAACAACAATGATATCAATATTAACAACAAAGGTAAACCAACTGCTTCATGCAACGCAGGAACATTAAGAGATCCTAAATATTTATCCTGCTGCCCGCACTAGAAACTACCTTAACACATTAAAGCTATTCAAATTCAAATGAATTCTCCAACAAAGATTGACAAATCCGCTAACACGTTGTGTAAGCACCCAGAAAAAATAACCCATCATTACTACTATGATAGTTACATCTCAATAAAAATAATAGCAATGCTCTAGTAAATGTGTACAAATGCATTGCGTCATTATAACTAGCAGATCAGCAATTTACCTTGCTTAGTTAATTTCGCTTATTTTTGTTCTTATAGCACATTATTTTTAAGAGATACTACCCTAAGCCTGATAGTAAGAAATTCGTCATTTTACCAATGCTGTTATAACACTTGTAAAAATCCAGTACACATAATAAACGAATAACAATAAAAAGTCACATTAAAAAACTTCTTTAAGTTAGGTACTGTTGTACAGAATAACTGTCGAACTCTAATTTGCAAATGATTTGATTTTTAATTTTAATAAAGCATCGTTCATTTTATTACTATCGACAACCACTCACGGTGGGCGATCGACCTAACGCTCAGATTTCTATCAAGCAGGATTCTACTAAAATAAACTTTCCTTATAATTACTTTAGATTTCATGATGAACTTCCTCACTAAGCTACGACGAATCTTTTTTATTACAATATCTACCTCCTACACGATGACCATTAAACTAGGCTTCACAGTTGATCACGGGTTCATAGTGACCCCAATCACGAATACCTTGATGTACGAGGGATTTTTGCCGCTGTTGTTTGATATTTTCTATCCCCAACCCCGACCTAATACTCGACGCAGAGCGAATGCTACCAATTGCGGGCACAAAGAATAGAGTGGCTTCTACAATGCCCTCAACATAATGCAACTCCACATCGACCATAGCTTCAAACTAATACAAACGGTGACGCAAGACCTATATCCCCAATCCGACTCTCTTTTTCAGTTTAAAAATCTTCTCTATTTTTTCTAGCATAATAAAGTATATCAAAAACAAAAAAGGAACATTGTAGGACAATTTTACCTGTAATGTTACGATATAGCTCTGTTGTCAGATTTTAAAATGTTGGAATCCAAGGACAAAGCTATTGAAACATATGTTGCGAACCTAAAAAAGAGCCTCAACTCTAAGCACCACTCTTTAGTAGACATCGGGCACAAAGTGTTGTTACTAGCGAACGAAACGGACACATCATAAAATAACAAGCATGCCCACCAAGAGAAAATGAAAGGCAAAATTGTATGGAATATGTATAATTACATGGAATCGAAAGAAACTTCTACCGATGCAATGCTATGTCATGTCGGCATGATCTTGTCGGATCTTATCACCTTAAATCAAGGCCTTGAAATCATTACAAATTATTATCATTTACAGTCTCTTTGCGATTCCCAAACTTTATCATCTTTGTTTGTCCTACAGAAAATATTTTTATCCGCGCTCAATAGATTACAAGGTCAACTGAAAATTTTTGATAGAGACCTTGTAATACCTTCAGAATTTAATTACCTCTATTATTCCCCTAAATTACCACAATGTATTATTTCCAAAACAGGCATACTGGTCAAAGTCTAAATCCCAATTTCTCACCGTAATTCTCACTGGAAACTATTCTGACTTAAAATTGTCGATTTTGCTTATAATTTTTTTACTGCTACTCTTGATCTTCCATCAACATTATTAGCTAAAAACGGACAAAACGTTCCGTCTTTTGACAGCATCAAAGAACAGGCATGTGATGTCATTCAAGATAGGCTGTATCTTTTCCTTGAAAACACGGCACAGAAAATGACCTCCCACGCCTGTCTTGAAACCATCTTGCAAAATTCTAACATTAAGGCACTGCGAAAATTTTGTTAACTTAACTTTCACAATTCCACAAAAACGCGCGTCATTCGTAATGATCAAAGTACAGTTTAAGTTGCCTATCTTTATTAATCTTCTGCTTTTCTATATCTTCTCATTGACTTCTCAATTTCCTGTATTCACCAAGGCAACAAGGTTGTGAATCTTATTTTAAAAATTCCTAAACAAAGAAATTTAGAGATTACTATTCCATGCCACTGCACCCTCTGTGCTCAAGGCACTGCAATTTTATCCCAAATTTTTCCATGTCCTTATGACATACCACAAACCCCAGTGGTCGCTAACAGCATTTTAGCAATGATGACAAATACAACTGATTTAGTTTTAACTCCTCCATCAGAACTTACCTAACCACAGTTTACAAATCTTACCGCAATTCTTAATACTCACTTGACATCAGGAATTTCACATTTCTATAATAGTTTTTCTGATGGTGAACCCCCTGCGGACATAACTGGACCCTACGGTCACGTTTCAACATGGGTGGCTTTACAAGCCTCTAATAATTCCATCCTTCTTTGGATATACGTTATCACCTTGAATATTGTTCTTATCGTATTTAAAATAGAAATAAGACGGCTCAGACTACTGGTTCCTGCAGCAATAGTTAACCTTATTCCGATGGTGGCAAGTAACCCCATTTTTACACTATCAGCCTTTTCTATAGTTTCGGCTCATATAGAAGCACTATTGTACCTTAATATAATACTTGTACTTATTGCAGCCATATCTTAAATCCTACGTATTGTAAAAAGCATTATTTCCTATTGTAGTCAAAATGTTGTTTTAATTTGGAACCCACGGACACCGGACCCAACAATAATCCGTCCTACACCTCACTTTCCTTCACTAATGTTATTAGAAAATTCCCCACCACAACCTTTAAATACTCCTCCACATACTTTGTCCCGAACTTCCATTGCCGTATAGGAATCTCCTAGTGAAAATTCCCTATCCACTGCTCGCACACCATTCCCCAATTTTAAACGAACAACAAAATAATTAATCTCTCATAAGATTTTTATTTCAAATTATATGGCTATGTTTTCTCCTTTAGAAAAATTAGTAATCACATACCTCAAGTGTAAACAAATTTTTCTTATCACTGTTAGCCTAGTTACAAGTTACAAAACTGTGATGACGTTCATTCAAAACCGTAATTCCCCCTCAACTGCTACCCACCTCTTTTGTGTAAACAATCAGTATGTTCAATAACAAACTACTAGACGCATTCGAACTGCCCGTCATTCCCTCATCCGATTCCCAACACTTGTGACTCCGAAGAAAATCTTTTCCTCACGTCGTTACATACCTTCGCACATCTATACTCTGCCCGTATCACCGCTGGCTCAACTCAAGGCTTACTAAAGATTTCAACGAGACCAGTTTTCATTGCGGCGGGAAATTAATTACATTCGAACCAAGTTCTTACAGCGTCCTCACATACATCACGCCAACTGTTCTACAACAAACGGAGCCCCTGGTATTACAATTTTCCGGCCACTATCCTGATACTCTTCACTTTCCTCCTCCATTTTCATAATATTTTAAACCTGTATATGTTGTGGAACCATTCAACCAATATCCCTCAGTCCAGTATGTTTACTCATATTCTTCTCCTCATAAGGATGAAGTAACCTACAAAACTCATCGCTCACACGTTGACGACTTAATCAATCTTTACAAGTGCAATCCGTAAACTCAACACCTTCACTCCTACCAATACCTCCAAACTTAATTGATTTATCAGTGCACGCAATAAATGACATTCAAACCCAACAAGCATGTGAAGTAAACACACCTTGTATTCATATCCTTCGTGGTGGTCCAAAAAAAACTGCATCTCTTCGAACTGAAGACACATACATTGAAACCAAGTACACTTTTTGCAAATTCGTTGATCAACTCCGCAAATACATGTCTACAGAACAGTTTGCAAACACTTGCTACATCCGACTTGCACAAATTTATCCGGCTATACTTTAACAACTTAAATCCTCAACATTACTTACTGAAGGTATTATTACGTTTCTTACCTCTGTCCTTGCACCACACGTAGAGAAACTTCCTCTTATTGTAGCAGAACTCAAGTCTCTGCTCACCAAACAACGCACTGAATTAATCGTTATGTCTTCTTGAGATGGCATCTTTGAAAAAACAAAAACGGCACACCAACCACTTAACCTCCTTTGATCTAATAGGTATAATTCTCTTATCATTACCCAGTCCTACCTCACAAGGGACACCTTCAAAAGAGCCTACTTCTGCTACCTAAACTATTGTTCAACTCACCAAAAAATCAGACCTACAACAAAAAGAAATTACCCTTCTTAAAGAACAACTTCTTGCATCCCAAGCACAAAAATTGCAAATTTACAAAGAAACAACCAGAAAAGAGAATTTCATTCAATCCTCCGCATCTAACACACAGAAAAAGCTGACTGACCAACTTAAAAAGTTAACCACAACAAACACTACTCTTGAATCTCAAGTAAAGACAATCCAATCAAACCTTGACAAAGCCCTCAGCCTTCAAAGTACTCAGAACTTTGCATTACAACAAGCTGCAATGAATCACGCGGCCAAACAAAAGGAGTTTTTCAAAACCATTGCTGATTTCAAATCTCAATTGCGACGAAAACCCCACTCTTCCAGAGATTTCTCACGTCCAAATCATTTCTCTCCTACTCACCATCATGAAAGAACACGGCGTCAACCCGTTCCAATCCATCCGACTCGACCAATAACCCCTGTCAGAGATATTTATTGCGCCGTTACACAATCCGTACCACCCCTACTACTACGTTCAATAATAACTAAACCGCCTTTACCTAGAAGACAGCATACTGCAGATCTTTCGTCTCGCAGATCACCGAGCCTTCTTTCAAGACTCCATCCAGCACGCAGTCATCTGGATCTCACGAATCCCCGACAAACCCGTTGTTTATTACCCCCAGCAAGCCAACCCATCACCACATCATTTTGTCGGCTGCCTCAAGCCGCTATCAACATCCACATAACTGCTGACGCCCTCAAAACCAAACTGAAAGCAAAACGACCACGCGCCAATTCCCCTTTTCCTACCATCACTCTCTGAATGACGTTTATGACATAAATATATTGTAATAAGGCATATTACTTCATTACAAACACTATAAATACAAATTTTCGTACCTAGTATTAGGAATAGCGCTTACAAATTTTTGAAATAATTATGTCCTTAAAATATTAATATAAATATATTGTATTTTTTTTAAATTACTTACAACTTCTTCCATATAATATCTATATCCTGCTCAGTTCAACCCTAGATTAATAACACTCACTGTCATATTTCCAGCATAAAACAAATCGACTCTATTCTGTTCAGTCATTACGTCTATTTTTATTTTTGGGGACCAAAAATGTACAGAATGGGGCGATTGTAATACAGCTGGTTTGAGCTGTCAGAAAAATTAATGAAATATATAAAGTAATGTCTCCAGGTACCGCTGAGGTAATGTCTCCAGATACCACTAAAGAAATGTCTCCAGCTACCAGAGCATTTATGTCTCCAGGTACAACTGAAAAATTTTCTACATATACCAGAGCATCAATGTCTCCAGGTACTGATGAAATATTGCCTCCGGCTACCAGAGTTTCAGTGTCTTTATAATTATACTATAACGCAATTGTAAAAGTACGTCCAATATGAGTTCTTATATTCAACAAAGTAAAACTATCCGCATAATCAAACTTGTAACTAAAGATGTTGTATGGGCTGAGGCCAAATCGTCAAAAATGAATAAATTATTATTATTATTATTATTATATTCAATAAAGCTCAATATGGTTATGTCCGGATAAAAACAAAAGTATCTAAAATGTGAGTACTTAACAAATATGTATGTATGTAAATAAATAGGCGAGACGTGTTAACTCCCCATCCTACTGACCGGTCCTTGAGTCTCCGTTGCTCTCGGTACAAGAGTACAGGGACTAAGGGAGAGGCAAAGGATAGGAGATTGGACGTCATTAAAGACTTTCGATCGACGTCAAAAAAAAGGACTGCAAAGCCTGTAACAAGAATCACTTCCCATTTTAAATTGGTGCTTCAAACTTTCCCTTTTACATCGATCATTTTACTAATCTAAGAAGACCATTTGTTTGTCCAAGATTCTCAAGACTTTAAGTCTATTTCAAAGTTACCCGATTAATCTCAGTTCTAGAAAAACAAGTCTCGCCATTTTAGTAAACTTTAAAATAAATTTAAAAGTTGTTGGATTTCGATCCTTCTGAACTTAGGCTTATGAATTTCGATTGATTTAATATTTAGATTTTGAAATTTGTTTCAAAAATATCAAGGTAACAACAACAGGCTCGATTAATAAAATTTAATCTTATTCATGTATTTCAACCTTCTTTTATTTGATCATTATTAGTTTAACTAGCCTTTTTCAGTCTAATTACGCTTTCAATCCCACTAGCATTTCGAGAGAATATTATTTAATTCAGTAACTAAGCATAAGCATACCCAGGTATTTTGTACAGCGTACAGAACACCCTACACAAATACGTGTATAAACTATAGACGTAGAAACCCACTTATAACATTACAAAACGGAAGTTGTTTTCCATTGGCTTTAAATCTCTATAACCTCACTGACCAACGTCTCTACATGGTTGTAACATTCATAGGCCAAACAATTGCAACTTAAATTGCATGCAGTTACATATTTTAAAAATTTCCACTTTATATCAACGCATTAAACTTAATAATACATAATTACTATTCCACAACTAATTAATGACTAAGTTCCTTCAATAATTTCTACCTTTTTCAGTTTAAAAAAGATAATGGAAAACAGTAATCATTACTAACTAGTAAAGTAAATCTGTTTGAATTTGGGTTGTGTTTGTATTTTTAGTTGTGTTTTGAAAGTTACAAAGTTAAATTATCTAAGAAAATTTAAAATATCACAACATTAATCTAATTTTTTCCAAAACTGGCCTATCTATTCATTTTATATCTAGTCGCAGAATGCTTCACTGTTGACTTTAAAAATTAGTAAAAATTTGAGTGTTTGCAATAAATATGCTTCGAAATAAAAATAGGTTACCTACTTACAGCTGGAAATTCATAGAATAATTATAAAAATTAAACTTTCGTTTACCTAAGATATGAAATAAAAAACTAAAATCTAAGGAATTTAAATAATTACTTCCGCATTTCCAAACAACTTAAGTACATCCACAAACTAATTTGAAGTTTTGATCTGAAGAATCATGTCCATATTTAGAATATTTGCTTCGTAAAATATTTGCCAAAGCTCCAGAAATTAGGCTTTGGCGTTTGTAGTCTTCATTTTGTTTCCATTGAGACGTCTTCCAGTTCAGTATGTAACTTTAAGCGCTATCTGAAATCAAAAAAAAGATTTAAAATGTACAGGTTGTCAAGATTTGCAAAAATATAAAAAATACATTTATTCGTTGTTTCTGCTTTCTAAATTACCATTACACAATTTTTCCTAATGTATCTTTGAGAGGTACCATATACTTGACTTAATTTAAAAATTAAGCATATTAATTTTATCATTTGGGGTAATTTTTAATAACTTAAATATTATTTTTGCAAAGCTATGATTGTAAAAAATAGTTTCTTACTAAGAGTTAAGTCATGAAAGGGTAAAATATATTTAGCTGACATAAACGAATACTGCATTTATTATTATGTACATATTTGTTACTGGAATGCGGGTTAAAGATTTCAAAGTCTTACAACACTACACTTTATGATTTCTAAAATTTTTGGAATAGGAGACATATAAAAATAATGGACAAAAAAGCTTAAATTCAAACTTTAGTTTTAACAAATCTAGATCACAAAGAAACCTAAATAATTTTCTCGGCTTAGTATACAACTTTAGAGCAGTATAAATGAAGATTTTTTAGCTAAACAGTATAACTCCATCAAAGCAAAAATCTTTTAACGAATTTAAAAAATAATGTGGCATGTTCAATGTTTATTTCGTTTCCACACTCATGCGAATTTTGTAGATTTTAAATTTTCTTTTGAAATAAAAATGTTGTGCACGTTATCCCGTTTAGCCTTAAAATCAATTTTACACGGTCCACAAAAAAACATGTGAGATGAAATAATAATGAACGTGAGTGAAACATTAATTTATATTTACTTTTAAGCTATTTCTTGCATAAAACAAGATTTAAACACCTTCAAGTTGACTTTTACAAACTACGAAAAGACTCACAAACTAAAATTAACTCATAAATGCAATTTTTAGGTAGACTAATCACGTTTTGCAAATAAACAAAACAAAATTGGCCATTCCTGTTTTGCCAAAAAATAAGTTTTTGAAAATTTTTAAACAATTGACCATTGGTTGAACTTTTACCATTTCGATGCAACAAAGTAGCATATCTGCTGTTGGGAAACCGCAAGTTATATTCAGCAAGTATAGCACTTAATTAAAAAGAAATAGTAGCTGTATCCTTGGCAACTATCACTTTCAGTTGCCCCGCCGATAATTGGATAGTGCAAGCGTGGTAAGCTTAATAAAAAACAAATCTTTTTTCCAGGGCCCAATAATAAGGAAGCCCTCGCTGCCTGAATTTTCAAAAAAAAAACTTGTAAAAGAAACATTTTGCACTTTTCAAAAACATGAAAATAACATTTTTTGCACATTTGAAAAACATAGAAATAAAACATTTTCCCCTTTTTTAAAATATCTAAACAGTCCACTAAATAGTGCACTTTTCATATTAAAAATTAAATTGAACATTTTAAAGATTTTAAAAACATGCAAATAGGGTGCGGGTGCCTAGATGTGGCCGGTGTCCTATTTGTGGCCACTGGCTGTAATTATATCTGATGCGAGTCGATTTATAAAAAAAAAATATTTTTGCTTGTAAAATTCGGCTTTCTATCGACTGATTCTGCAACTTTGAGTCTCAAAAGTTTTACACGAATACTAATGTAATCAGCCGGCCACAATTAGGACACCAGCCACAATTAGACACCCCCACCCCAAAAAATTTTGGTTTATTAAAGAAAATCTTCAATAAAATCAAAATAGTGGTTTTTGTATGGAAAAAAATTGCTGCCTAAAAATAATTCCTTCGTCCGGCCTTGCTCTTTTCCCCCAGAAACTCTTCAATTATCAATATAATGAATTATGTATTAAGCTCACCTTTTTACTGCTAGTAGATCCAGAAAATACACACACAAAACAACATCCGCGTGGCTTTTTATTGCGAAGTTGGGAGGCGCTTGCAGAATCCATTTAAAAATGTGGGCTGTCCTAAATTAAAAGCACCAGTTTCAGATTTATTTCTTGCTTCTTTCAAGTCGTATTGATTTTGCTCTAGTCATTCAGGGGTAGTAAGATGCAATTGAAATCTGATCAAAAGCATAAAATGTAGTTAGTTTATAAATTATGTGGTAGTACATATAAAATCATTACATAGTGGAAAGTAGAATTTAATTTTTAAAAAACAACACACTTTTAAAAAACTGATAATCGCTGAATTACTCATGTTATTTTCACTTACAATAAAAAATCAAATTCACTAGCACTCTACTTATAAATTTCATTTTTTAAACAAAAGTGAATTAAGTCCGCTGTTGTAAACGAAACCTTTTGAATTTTTATTACTGGATTTATAAAAAATATAGGAACGTGTCTTACCGTTTCAGTAACAGCTTCTTTTAAGTTTTAAAATATTAAAATTATCCACTGCTTCAAGTAGATGAAAAGTATATTTGTATAACAACTTTGAACACAATTTAACTCAAGTATCGTAACTTATCGTTAGTTTGAATAATGAGTTGGTATTGGAAATTTGAGCACAGAAAGATCCAGCTTGTAATTTTACAGGAGCTGTTGAGGACTCAGATGCGAGGAGTGAAATGCAGTGAATTAATTTTCGTATATAGTTCTTGCCTACAAAACACGTGGAGGGGACTGAATTTAATCATGCACTAAATTGAGAATGCAGTTACTACAATTTAATTCTTAGAATTGAAGTTGGTTTTAATCCCTTAAGCCCTTTGCTGTGTGGCTGTAAGAGGAAACTGGTCAAACGACCCTTTCTAATTTAGTAAAGTTCTTAGTATTTGGACTTATTGACGGCACTCAGACATATGCAATCTGCCCCATATCACAATAGCAATTGCATAGATATGTGTGCTACTAGGAAACTCTAGTGAGAAGAATAATGACGAACATTTTACTTTCCAGGAATTGCTGCAAGTCTAACATTTTGGAAAGTGCCATGGGATCAGAGGGTATAACCGATTTTAAAAATAGGATTCTGACTAATGGGTAATAATAGGCACAGTTTCAATATGTATGCAAATTCTTTTTTCTAAAATCTAATAAACTAAAAATGAAAAATTATATTTAATTACATAATAAAAAGCCTAATTCGACATATTACACTTAAGTAAATTCCAAAGCCTATAGGATTCAAAGTTGTTTTATTTCTACATTTTTTAAAACGGAATTCACATTGTGAGTAGATGGATTGTTTTGTAGGATTGTTTTGTCAGTGAAAAATCCAAATAAACCCACTTCTACGTTGTGATTGAACTAAACAAAATACACCATTTAGAAAAAAGGGCCACGATCTTATACCCATGTATATAATTATGTATGTCATATGAAAGTGGAACATTTTGCACTTTTTTATTTGTTATAACCTGTATTTTTTAAGCATGCAAATCGAACATTTTAGACTTTTCAAAAACATGTGAATAAAACATTTACACGTTTTAAGAACATGTAAATAGAACATTTTACACTTTTCAGAAACATGTAAATAGAACATTTTTACTCTTTAAAAACATGCACTTAAATAGAAAATTTTGCACTTTTCAAAAACTCTTAATAAACAGTTGACGCATGTTTTTCACTTTGTGTTTATGACGTAGCTCATTTTGATTGTAGCTCTAATTGGATATGGGTCATTTTGGTTTTTTACAGACGATATGCAGAAGTTTATTGCCGTGCCTAATTCATATTTTTGTGAGCAGATCGACGAATAAAATTGAATATTTTATTATTGAAAAATAAAAATAAAAATCAACCCACATTGATTTTGAGCTGGAAAAAAAATCCATTATCAAGACAAAACTACAGGTAGATACCAATATCTTAAATGAGGATAAAATTATAATGCCATTTGCACATGTTCAAAAACATGTAAATTCAGCATTTGGCAACTTTCAAAAACATTTAGATAGAACATTTAGTACCTTTAAAAAATACTTTAATATATAACATTGTACACTTTATAAAAACCGTGTACATAAAACATTCTGCAATTTCCTTGTAAGTAGAGCATTTTCACGCTTTTTTAAAACTCATAATTAATTTTTAACGCATGAGCCATTTCGTGTAAAGAAACTGCGATCTCTACTGATTTGTTTTTGTAATAATCATACTTTTAAATACTAAAAGGTGTGAATTCTGAGAGAAAAACGAATTTGATTTTAACAGTCAGCTTTTTCTTTGAGTCTGCAACTGATTTATGAGTGACAACTGAAAGGGAATAATTTCTTTTTACATTGTATACGCATGCATCCGTCCCATGCAGTATATTTTTTCCTGAACTTAAAAAAATTCATAATATTTTAAAATGTTGAAAACCGCTAACCAACAATCCTCTAACAACAATGAGAAATGCAGATTTTGCCTTTTAAGCCATGTTAAACATTATTTTACATGCAGAAATTTTTTCGTGCCTATAATTCATATTGGGAGTAGATTGACGAATATGCAGACTAATTTAAATTAAACATTTTGTCAGTGAAGAATCAAAATCAACCCTCATCTATTTTTAGCTGGAAACAAAATGTATTACCTAAAAAAATATATGGAAGTACAAATAACTTAACACACGGTAAAATCATAACGCCATTTGCAAATGTTTAAGAACAAGTACAGCAACATTTCATGCAATTTTCAAAAACATATAAATATAGAATATTTTCTACCTTTTTTAACATCTGAATGTTACATTTTGCACTTATCAAACACATGTAAAAGAACATTTTGCGCAATTCAAAAACATGTATTCAAAAAGGGTTGACATCATCTGCTGGCGAAAAGATCTGCTGTCAGGGTACATTTTGGATCCCACAATACGTATGG
>JAQFZE010001614.1:0-17238 GCA_034695245.1 Dicyrtomina saundersi | reverse complement strand
ATTAGAATAACTCTATTCCATGTTCTATCATTTTACAGTTGTCTATCTTAGAATATCGGCAACGGCAGCAAGGGGGTAAACCAGACTTGGAATCCAGGATAGAATATAGTAATAGTAGCGTCACCTTGCCGCCTCCGATTCCGGCGGAAGAAATTCTGGCTGCTGAAGCTCAAACGCCGCTACCCCCTACCGAAACTGCATCGTCACCTGTTCCAAGCGATCTCCCGTCGCTAACTGAAACAACCGCTAAAGGTCAGCAGTAGCTATGAATAGTATTTTGTGATTGTTCACTCTCTTTATTTAGTTTAGCCTAGTAACCTTTTTTTGCATCTGTTCATGTTTAATCCAGATGAAACACCTTTACGGCCATGGAGTCCAACGCCTACATTAGCAGAGAGGAAACAGGAAGAAATGCGGGCACGACTTTCAAATTTGGGCATTATTCGGTTGGATGCTGCAGCGGCAGCTTTTAATCCGGATTGTCCAACAACAGCTGTGCCACCTGGAAAATTTAGTGCCGTGCCATCGCCAGCTGCTGCAAATGAATTACCCGTGGAGTCAAACAAAGTCAAGTCAAATGGTAGTTATAATAATTATTAAATCTCAGACCGAACATGGCTTCCAAATTAGCACAATTCAAGAATAGGATTTTGTAGCAGCACCGTTTCAAGTTGCAGTTAATGCAATATTAAATTAATATGGTGTAGGCACTTAATAACAATGTAATAATCAGGGCTTCCAATTATATTCAACCAATAGATCATCGAACGGCACTGTCCCCCATCGTAGCAACACAGCCGACTACTCAGCCGAAAGGGGGTCACCGGCTTTCGGTTCCAACTCCAGCAGCGCTTAAGCAGTGTGGTATGCCACCCCTTCCTACGCACCTAACTTCATGCTACACCGCATCTGTGGAAAGTAACAAGGAGCGCGAAGGAGGAAAACCTAGTTCAATACCAAATGGTCTCCCGGGTATTCATATTTCTTCTTCAGATTGGTCCCCATCACCTCAAAGGTCACCATCCGCCCACAGAAAATCCCCACCACAAAAATCGCCATCCACATCTTCTTATCGTAGGTCACCACCACAAAAATCTCCATCTGCATACCGAAGATCACCATCTCAACGATCAAGATCGCCAACGTCATACAGAAGAGCTTCGCCTTCAGCATCCAGACGACCCAGATATGACCATAATTCACACCATGTACATAATATTCAGGGACATGGGCACGGGCGAACATCATCGTCTTCATCTTGTGGTTCTTACAGTTCTAATCCTGTCAATTCTAGTAGTCACAATCAGAGAGGAAATTCAGTAAGTAATAGCGCTGCAAAGGCATCGTCACCCGCCTCAGGTTCGGCTAATCCTAGTACAACAATCATTGGTGGCGTTCCATTATCGAATCTGATTCCCCCTCCCCCACCTCCTACGGGAGGTCAAAAACGATCTGTATTTGGGCATCAATTCCACAGCAAACCATACTATCATTAGTCGTTTCCGTTAGCTGCGTATTGGTTGGGCCGATTGGCACTGAGAATTTCATCAGAAGTAGGGTTTTAGTATTTTTTGGTATAATTATAATTTTCAAGTTTTTATCAATTCCTATGTTCTGAACAATTCTATATTTTTTTGTGGTCGTTGCGAGGGGCATTTTTTCAACATTAAGGAAAAACGTAGGTAGATGTCATTTAAACATCATGTACTAATATACTCTGTAAAATAATTTGGCAGTAATATATTTTGACTGCATGTACGTATTTGTATTTATTTTTAAAATAGGTATGCATATAGAATCATCAGAGATGTCAGTGAATGGCTTTTAGTCATGCTGGGGCATATTGTATAAACGATAAGCTGACTTGGAAGCATTTGTTCGACACTATTGAAGTATTGGTTTTGTGTATATCCTTGTCATTTCATGTTACTTTCGATATTCATTTTATTTGTAACTGCATAACCAGGTGTATTTACTCACAATACGAAAGAGGTTGTTTTTTTTATTAGTTGAAAAGTATACGAGCTAATAAATCGATGTTTTTATGTGCTTACTCCTCCGCTTTTTAGCATTGTCATTCACAATTTTATGTGTACATAAAAATCCAGTGACTGAATCCTCATTAAGTAATTCTTAACCTTTAGAATAATTTCATTTTTTTAAACTAATTTCTAACATTAGTAATACGGTTTATCGAGTCTTTATAAATTTTTTATTGCCTGCTCGTGTATATTTGAAAGTCTTCCGTGCAATGTACTCGAGGCTTGTTTTTACCTTCAGTCTTGCCGAAAGTTCCGTTTTTGCACTTAATTTCTTCTGCTGCTTTGGTCTTGACTTATTGGTAGTTTACCCTTATAAATGGCTCTTTCAGTTTGGTCTTATTTATTAATTTCCTTCGTACCTGTATTTAATTCAAGAGACGTTTAATGGGATGATGGTTGGAAGATGTTAATGACTTTTGCTTAAAATTGTTAGCTTTAGTGGTGGTACTTTGAACATGCTTGAATAGCCATGGCTTGTTATTTCAATTGTCGCTCGGACTTTTTTCACTATTTTTTTAATTCACAAGTCACTGATCTCACCTTTGTGCAATCTACGACCAAATCATTAAAATAAATTACGAATTACATTACTATATACAGAAAATATGTTACATATTATTACTCCCCTCAAGGCGTATAATTATTAGTGTTAGGAATGCAGTATTGAAGTAAAAGTTACCTGATATGTATCGGTGACTGTCGTGTAACAAATTACTATCATAGTTGTAAATCACGTACATATGTAATTATTTGTTATTAAAGATGGGTAGGGTGACGATGACATAATAGTTGGGCCACAGTAGTAAATATTAAATAGACATTCGACGAAGGGAAAGTAAAATTGACTACTCTTTGTACTATCTTAATCCAGTGTCTAATTCATTAAGCAAAAATGGAGACCAGGAAGTAAGAAGGCTGTGCGGGGCACTCAGTGTGCATGCATAATTTATTATGATTATGATTATATAGTTGGGTGACCATGTAGGTACACCTTTTTAACCACCTAATATTTAAATATTTGGTACAGTGACTTCATAATGAATGAAAAACAAAAGCAAAGAAAAACTATCCTGGTGTGGGTGTCGGTCAAACATGCAATTAAATTTATGTATAAGTTTAGAAATAAAGAAGAAAACGTCGTATGTTTTTGTTGGGGAGAAAGTACAAATTTTATATGCATTTTTCTAAGAATTTACAAGAGTATATTGTAATTATGTAAATGTTATGTGCAAAAATGACACAAATGGTACATCTTAACAAATGGTTTTAGATAAAAATAAGATAATAGTACTTAGCTTTACTATAATTATTTTACAAACGATAAAATCATGAAATGTATGGATTATGATTTATGTACATGGCATCATAGTGCGAGATACATTAAGATTATAATAGTTTTAATATAGTTTTGGTTTTTTATTTACATATTTAGTCTATAGGTGATGAGGTAAATACTTATTACTATTTTGTATTTGTGTACACTCAACTTTATTTTAAATTAATTATTAAGGGCCAAGAATATTTGTTATTATTTGTTAAGATTAGTTGTTTTAATACATTGCTTACTACATATATTTATAAATTGTTTTTCCTTTAATAGTTTACACAAATCTGAAGAGCTGGCTGCATTGTACGCACCTATTACAAGGTCAGATGAAGAGCGCGGTGCCGTGTTAAGTGTAGGCATGTTGTTTTTTGTTTGGTTTATTTAATGAAGGAAGTAAATAAGAAGGAAAGAACATCACAATTAATTTAGGTATTATTTAGTAATTTTGTTTTCTTCAGTAATATAATTTCAAAAACATTAGACTCTCAGCCTCTCAATACATTTTCTCGCTTTATTTCGCCTTAATACCTAAATTCATTCATCAGTTCATAGTTATGAAGATCTCAATATCAGTTCTAATAATATACTTGTTCTTTCAAAAAATGTGTTTAACCTATATGGAGTTCATAGGAATTTATAACGGCAAGTATATTAATACAAGTTGTCATTGCAGCAAAATATTAAGAGCCGCTATTTAACATATTATTATGTATGTATTCCCAAATTCCCACAGCGTAACTCGTTACCATGATGGCGCTCTATTCTCTTTGCGGTGTTTTTGAGAAAATGAGAAGTCCTAAAATTCTGTTTTTGATTTTACCGACTTAATACTAAGGTTTATTATTAGTATAATTTTCTTATTGTAGTGTTAAATAAATAATAGCATCAGCGCAATCAGTATGAAAGTCTGTATGAAAAGTATGATGCTTGAAGAATTAATATATTTATATATATTCTAGTAATATTTAATTTGATGGTTACAGTACAGTTAAAGCCCATATTTACCCGTAAAGTGTTAGAAGGTAACACATTATTGATAATTATTATGTAAATTAAAAAAATTTATTTACGATAACCAGATTGCATGTAGCCTAGATTTTAGTGGTGTAAAATTAAAGGTGATTTTAAATTTAAAATGTCTGTTATAAATGAGATGAGAATGCGAGAATAGTGAGGACAAAATTAATTGTTGGTTGAATTTTGAATTCATAACCCATTAAATTACAAAGTTAAATTGCTCTGCGGCTATTATTGTAGGAAGTACATAGTCCGCGTGTCTATTAGTATAATGTACTAATACATTTAGATAGCAGATAGTTGTATTGCATTAGCGAACGCAGCTGTGCGTTTCATCAAGAATAGTAATTGTAGTGTATTTAAGGAATATGGCATTTATTGGTAAAAGCTGTCCTCGTAATTATTATTATTTAGATATCTAGAATCTAGAGAATTTAGAAATCTATACTATAATACTCTTCACTAAATCCTATGGTTAAATTAAATGTTTAAAACTGTTCTTGAAATGGATTTCATGTACATGCACACATGACGTCCATTTATGTAGGGTAGAATGTAGCGTAAGCGAATGTAATGTGTAAAACGAGGAATGCTTGCATGCAATCTGGGACGTACGTTAACTGTATTAAATTAATTACAATTTGAAAAAGGCTACTACGCAAAGATAAGAAAATCAAGGTTATGCAGAATATAATTAGTGATTACTCCGGGCTACTTATTATTAGAGGAAATTCTGTTGGAATTGAATAAATTATAAATCATAATAATTAATATTACCTTTCAAGTTAAACGAATCCATATTAAATGGAGGAGGAGTCTTATTGATAGGATATAAATGTAATATATGAATAGTATGATGATGATCTTGGTACATAGAATTTAAGTTATAAATGAACTTATTATATAGTTACATTATAAGATGAATACAAATTATTTACTACAATATATTATAATGTTGTTAAAAATTTAAAGACAGTACATAAATGTTTACAATAAACAGATATAGTAATAATACTTGGAGTAGCAAGCCTAAAACAAACTATGTATAATTATAATATATATATACTACTATTTACATTTACATTTGAAGTGTACTGTATTAATAATTATGTACATCGTAAGAAACTATAAGGATATAATATATGCACGAGAATAACTTGAGAAATATACATTACGTTTTACGACATAATGAATAAAACAGAATTCTATGGTTTTTGATTATAAATCTAATCGTGTTGCGTTTTTATTTGTTTCTCATACTTGCCTGTATTGATACTCTCTTTAAGTGTATATATACATACTAAATTATTATGGAAAATGGAAGCTGTAGGTATTCCATTAATTTGATTCTGATTTACAGCGCGCAGGACTTCATATAGTTCAGTAAGTACTTCATTAATTAGCTTCAGCTACTTAATTCCAGACCCATCCAACTAATTTAAGGAATGATCCCGAGTTGTTTTCCTATTTTGGTAAAAGCTGTGATGGTTCTGTCAATTTCCTGTGTATTATGAGCAGCCGAGATTTGAACTCGAATTCTGGCTTTCCCTTTTGGCACCACAGGGTAACTAAACCCGATCACATAAATTCCTTCGTCTGAAAAATTAAAAAAAAAACAATCTAACTTTTCAAGTTTCATAAATTATATGAGCTTTCTTTAAAACGAAAGAAGTTTATGAGAACGTTGTACACGGCGCGTGGAATAACGAATTTGAAAAAATGCATTTTATTTGCGTATACTCAGCATATTATCGGCAAACGTAGATGCTAATTTGGCGTCTCCAACAAACACAGGGCATATAGGATGATTTTCCCCAAGGATTGTAAAGCCAGCCTTCGTCATTCCTGTGCGAAACTGCTCAGTATTAGAAGCAACCTTAGTAGTCATATTTGACTTTTCTAGGAGATCAAATACCTGGAAGAAACAAATTGAATTTGTGTACAAATTACGAAATTACAAGGCATATTACTGACCAAATTCGAAATGCAAGGCACACAGTATTACGACGATTTGATTTATAACGCACTTTAGAAGCACAGGCTACAACTGGGGGAGGGAGAGAATTAGAAAATAAGTAAGGCCTAGATCGTTGTCTAAGAAGGTCGATCAGCTCCTGCGGCCCAGTCGTGTAGCCCCCAGCAGCACCCCCCAGAGCTTTCCCCAAAGTTGAATTAATGATGTCTACTTTGAGTTTCCCTGTTGGATCAACGTACTCTTCTGTTCCCCTCCCAGTTTTCCCGAAAAATCCCGTTGCATGACACTCATCCACGAAAACTAAAGCGCTATATTTGTCAGCTAATTGTTTTATATTTCCGAGTGGGGCTACGTTCCCATCCATTGAGAAGACGCCGTCAGTGACGATGAGTCGTCGCCGACTCCCGGAAGCTACAGCTTCCTGAAGTTTTCTCTCTAAATCTTCCATATTCTTGTGTGTGTAACGATACTTTTTAGCTTTGCACAAACGGATTCCATCTATAATTGAGGCATGATTCAACTCATCAGAAAGGACAGCATCTTCAGGGCTGAGTAAAATTTCAAAGATTCCGGCGTTAGCGTCAAAACAACTTGCGTACAGTATGGCGTCATCTCGACCATGAAACTGAGCGATTTTTTTCTCAAGTTCCTGTAAAATTAAAGGAAGCAATCGATTTTTTTGTTAATTTGCACAGTAGCTTTATTTGTACACGTTTCATCGTGCTCAAGAAGATTTTTTCACATTTAGTATAAATACGATATACACAGCAATTCGTATGTCGGATCGGTTCATTACTTTATGAATGTCCTGGGTGCCGCAGATAAATCGGACAGAGCTTAAACCTGCACCATATTGGTCCAGTGCATCCTTTCCAGCTTGGATAACTTCGGGGTGACTCTGATTAAAACAATGGAATGAATTATATGTACAACCGACACCGACAGGGGGTGCATCGTCCGTAGGTATATATCCTAGTGTCGCATACAAATACTTATCCAGCTAGCAGATATCCTGCAGTGCAGTTACTTTAATTTAAATGTATTTTCATTTATTAATATTACAGAAAGTCCAAGGTAGTTGTTTGCGCAGAAATTAAGTAGTTTTTGATGTCTTCCTTGAATTTCAATATTTGTTGATTGTTTAGTTGTGATGATCCTCTCGTTTTTCCATGTCCCCGCAGAACGTATATCCTGTATATTGGTTGGTTTCAATATTTATTTATTTACTTGCCTTATCATTAGTATATAAACTACAATAAATAATGTAAGCTAATTGAAATTAATTATGTATAGTTATACTTTTATATTATATTAACTGCGTACTGCATCAGCTCGGCAGTAATATAACCTGGAGATTATTTGAGCCCCAGGCGCTTATTAAATGTTTTGGACTGGCAACCAAGGGCTTATTTTAAGCGCCGGAGCTTATTTGAGACCCGGTGCTTATTCGGTCTTTTACGGTAGTTTATGGTTTAAATCTTTATCCATGGTTTTTTCGTCAATTTTAATAACGCCATGTGGTATACGTCACTGGGTCCTCTTTTTTTGTGACTTGGTCTAGAACCCTTTCGGAAGTCTCCCAATAATTTGACCTCTTGTTGATCCATACGACCAGACAAAGGGTCAATCAACAATAATTTGTCTCCATGTCAGACCCGGCATTGGATCTGAACATTCTGAACCACTATACTTTTGTAACTTACTTACTTACATGAGACCAAGCAAGGGTCCTAGTAAAGATAATTTGACTCCACTGACTCCAGTCCAGTCTCCGTCCCTCTGCTTTTTGAACCCCACCGCAGCATCAGTAGCTCTGAAATAAATTTCGACTTTCGACGCCAATATATTTAACAATTTTACCTCTTCT
This sequence comes from Dicyrtomina saundersi, assembly GCA_034695245.1. NCBI lineage: Eukaryota > Metazoa > Arthropoda > Collembola > Symphypleona > Dicyrtomidae > Dicyrtomina > Dicyrtomina saundersi. The sequence goes on along the minus strand of JAQFZE010001614.1, from coordinate 9,010 downwards.
GTCTGGCTCCATGAAGAAAGTTTGGAATTGTGATTACTGCCCAGGCAGATCCAAAATTTCTACAGGGTAGCCATGGGATGGGGGGCTAAAGTCAAGATGGTTGCGGAGTAATACCGTAAATGTCTAGCAATGCTCGAGTCAGCAGGTTTCAAAAGTTAAGATGAAACCTGGGACTGCCATTCCGGCTGAATCGAAAGCTTTACGGTGTTGAGTTATATAGTTTCTGTAACCTATAGTCTTTGAAGCTTTGTTGTTGAAAAATACATCAGTAATCAGTCTCCCGATGGTATAAAATCGTATAATGGAAAATAAAAATAATAGCTGTCTACTTCCAAGGTTTCCAGTGACAATCAAAGGTGTGTTGCTCACGAAATATTACTTTTTAAATTACCAATTTACTTTTACTGAACAGTTTTTTTTACTATTACCTTTAATTCATTTTCAAGCTGTTCTCGAACTTGAACTATAGTAGATTGATTTCTCTTTCCTAAAATACTATCTGTATTGTTCAGCCCCAGGTATGCGGAAAGCCTCACATTCAGGTTAAGGGTTTTCACCAACGTAAATGCAGAGTTTTTGGAGAGAAACATAATGTCTGTTTTGAAAAATCAGAAAGTACGAAAATATTTTTACTTATGTTTCTTACACTTGAATAAATTAAATTGAATTCTGCAGCTTTGTTTTTCACGTCGCAAAAAAATTCAAATCGGTTTAGGGAGGCATACTACAGAAATCACATACAGTCAGAGGTAGATAATACTAACTTAGAATCTAGATTTGTATGTATGAAAGACTGATGAGCGAATAACTAGTTTATAAAAATGGTTGGTTGTTGAACAGAGTCAGCAGAGAGAGCCAGAAAAAAAAACACCTGTGTGGGTTAGCTGACTATATAATAAATTCATACAGCTTTTGTGTTCGATTTTCTTACCTAACAACCTCTGGGCAAGGCTGTCGTTAGACATATATACCTACAGCAAAAATACTGCCGTGAAGGAACGGAACACATTGGACAGTTGTTTGGGTATGAAATGAACTGGTGCGAGTAGATCGATCGATTCGATGGAACCTAGATAATGATTGATATACATTACTGAAGTAGTTCAATAAACAACTATGCGTAAAAAACAAGTATGCCGTGCCAATTCTAGTAATTGCATGCATGCACGACGCTATAATTTTATAATTCCTTTAGTGTAAGTATAAGCATTTAGTCTTATATTGTATTCGTAGCTAAATATCTGAATAATATTTAATATTATACTTCATTACAACTTAAATTGTAAGATAATTTTTAAATCACATTAAATCTAACAGGACTGCTTACTTAACCGTGTAAATAACATTCTCATGATATTGTGAGCAGTTTGCACTCCGCTGCCAAGCTACATAACTTGAAGTGTAACAAATATCCCCTTTTAGACCAATGACAATAATAGTATAATACTAGGACATAATTTACTTGTTCAAACATTTCTACAAGGAATCCTTCGTGCTCCACTATTACATTTCTACCGGGGCTCCGTATTTAAGATCACAGAGATACTTGCGTGAACTGTACTTGATCTATGCACCCGCAAGCAAAAAATATATCCTCGACCTAAAAACTTTACAAACCATACTATGTATGTATTAATTAAGCCTTTTAGCTGCTGCTGTACATGACAAGGTAGCGTATGAACTCAAAAAATTTGCACATGTTAAAAAACAAATGTTTGGAACAGAATAGAAATAATTTATTCATGATTTCGCAAATAACAAAATCTTTAATGAAAAGTCACACTGTTATGAATTGAGTATAAACGCTAGGGAGGGTCATTTGAAGGCGTACAGTAGTTTTGCAAAAACGGAACACGATTATTAGAAATTCATAATATGACATGAGACATAAATAGATATCTGATAAGGTATGAAATGATGTGATAATTAGATAGAGTCAGCTTATACAGAATAACATATTTAAAGTGTTTTAGGCATTGCATCCACAACAACAGGCGATGTTTACTGTTTACTATTTCATTATTACTTCGACTTAGCTAGAAAGGAGCTTCCAATTGATGGCATGATAGTCAGATTTTTGCCAAGTCTGCAAATATGTAATAATGAAGAATTATTAATATCGAAGTGATTTATCATAGTTGTATTATAAATTAAAATGCATTTAAAACATGTTAATATTAACGATTCATGATTAACTTACTTTGCAAATCCATCGACAGTAGCCGAAACTTTGTCAGTTGGACAAACGACTGCACAACTGCAGGGCTGGGTGAATAATCCCTTTAGATACTTTGCAGTTACAAACTTCAACTCGTCTAAAGTTACTTCTGAAATTTTCTTGATGAGTTTCCTAAATAAAATTTACTTAACTGAGTACTGATCTACATTACTGTAAACTGATTAAATACAATAAACATGCGGTAAATGGCCTTTATACATGGAAATTGAACCCCTAATGTTCATAACCGTGGTCATTTGCGGGGATCGTTGATTGCCTACAACCAATGCAGACATTTTTATCCTTTGTCCTCAAGTGCCCCCCAACGCCAACTCCGCCGCTATGTTGGTTCGTACAGTAGGTTCTTGCAACGATTATGTTGCACAAATTTTATGAGCTTGTAATTAAAAATCCATGGAGTGAAATGAGGTAACCATTGAAAGCGAAATCATTTAAATTGAAATGTTAACAATGATGTGTAAATAAAATACTATTTACAGCAACTGGTAGGTAAATAACAATATCCCTAAATATATCTAGTATGTAAATCCCTTGACAAAACTAATTTTTGTTTTTGATTCGTTTTTGTAAAACCAGTTACAGTTCCCTCATTCCGTCATGGGGATACAAATTCAAATTACGTGGGTAGCCCGGATAAAAAGGTCTGCAACCCAACATGTACACCTTAGTACAGGTAAGTCATCGACGAACTTGATGATACAATGCAAATAAGCGCATATTATTTATCCACCAAAAAATACTTACTTGGTATGACCTTCAGGAACATTTCTAAAATATGAACACAAAGAAGTAGATGCCAAAGCCAGGGGTGTTTTTTCTCCTTCAATGATTTCAAAAATTAAAGAGCTCTTCGCGGTAGCCAATAAATCTTCTTGCCATGGTATTTTCCCTGTCAAATGATCTTCAACAGTATCCATGGCTGTCTTGTACGCACCAACTAAGTCCGTGGATCGGTACAGCTGGAAGTACAGCATTCCTTCATTAGCTTTTGAGTCCATATAGTAGTCGTAAGCAAGTCCAGCGCCACGAATGGCTCGGAAAAACGGCCCTTCCATTTGTGAGAAATATTGTAAAACCGTTAGAAGCATGGGGAGCTCAGGATCATTGAAATCTGTTAATGATGGCACTCCTTGTGCGAGAAAAGAGGATTCTTCAGATGATAGACCGAGGATAAACTGCTGAGGTTTTTCTGCCAACAGTTGAGCATCTTTCATCCATTCTATATCAGGTTGATTTGCCAATCTAACATGTTGCAAGAAAAAGAATGACTTAGTAAGGAAACGTAATGGTAATGTATTAAGTTAATGGAAGACAAGTACGTTAAATCAGCTACCTTATACTTGCTTCCTTGCCTTGGAAAGCAAAAATGTCTGTCCACTCCGTGGGTAACTGACCATTCTCCATGCGGTTGGCATGTACAGACTTAAGCTTGTCCAAGTTAGTTGCAATATGGACAGTAACGTTAGAAGGGTCACAGATAGAATTACGAATATTTTCAAGAATTTTCCGAACTTTGTTTTCTGACTTAGTAACTGTAGCTGCAAGTTCTTTCAAGAAAATCTGCTGGCGAATCATACTCGTAAGCTTTACGTTGCTACCTATAAATCATGAGGAAACTCAGAATGTACCACAAATGTTAATTCAACACAATCATAGTTTTACATTCAACATCGGACGTGTACTTTTACTAACGTGTAAGTAATTAATTCTTTGTTGATATTAGTGACTAAATATGTAGTACCTTCGTTGTAAAGTAGCTCCTTTAAAAGAAGTTTGGACATACGACTGCCCTTTCGTTTAAGCTGATTCACATCTGTAGACATTTTGCTCGCCAATACCTTTAATCGATCGCCTTTAAACTGAGTTTGCCAAAATAGCCGGCGAATCCACTCAAACCCTTTGTCAATTTTAGATAATTCAAGCTAGAGAAAACAACAATAACTTTCTTTAACCCCCTTAGAGAATTTATTTATATATTTCATAAAGTCCGCACGCCACATTACCTGAGCACTAAAGGACAAAATATGAGAGTAGGATCCACATTTAAATCTACTGCCGCCGTCAATTCCAATGCCACAATTATAGCTCAAAAAATCACGATTTAACTCGACAACGACTTGCTCATGTGAAATTAGTTCACCGTTGTCCAATTTCACAGCTGACTCAGTCAAAGCTTCGCAAAACAATGACAAATATTTACGCTGGTCCACAGCAACCGAAGAAGTGTCCACCATGACTGAGATCTATTATTTTATATTATCATAAGATTAACTGCATAATTTGAAGATTTTTTTTGAAGAAATGAAATAGTGATTCGGGGCATACGTATGCAAAATTCGACTGAATATCATCCAAATAGAAATTACACTTGATTCCTTTAGCGAATTCCGGGTTTGCATGCCTCTGTATACTATGATGAGAAATTGAACTGATTGAAGGTGCTCCTATACTTTGAATAAAGCTGAGCGGCACTGCGGTCTAATAAAACATTGCGAACTTTTAGCATGATAATCATTTACATGTAAGTTAAAATAACAACGAAGGAATTGCAAATATTCATCTACCATATTCTTAGCAACAGCTTGCTCCAATTCATATTCGAACTTTTTGAGACCCTCAGGGCCAAATTTGTATAGTCGCTCTTCGATCCTAGCTTCCTCTTCCTTAGTTTGCCTCTCATGTTGCTGAACAAGCAAAAAAATAAAATAAATGCACTCAAGGTTTGTTGTTGGTTTAAACCATCTACTTTAACTGGTCTTAATCGCCTACCGAACGAAGGATTATAATGGGTTCGTTTACTCCATAATTTTAACTAACTTCAAACTAAATACCATTTCAGTTTCAGTCCATTAAAACCAATTAAAGCCATTGTCAAAAAGCCTGGCCTTAATTACCCTGAAATTATACTCTGAAAACACTATAGTATTCGATACTTAATTCTCTGAATCTAACGTGACATATCTGAAATACCTCTTTGCTGGGTTTTGCTATTATTGTAATCCAGTTCTGATTCAAAATCATGTTCTTGAGCCGATCTGTCCAGAATGACAAGGGTTCATTCAAGAAATTTTCGATCATTCTGGCAACGCTGATGCGATCTTCAAACTAGAATGGTGAAACGCCATCAATAAATGCAACGCAATTAACTTTTAACAACAATATAGACTTAGTAAGAAGCTATAATTATTTGTAATCAATGAAGAACTTGCTGTACTGCACTACCAGAAACTAATGTATAGAAACATCAAATGTAAGCATGAAGATTATATATTTATTACACACTAACCTGTTGGGTATCATTAGGGTCCGCAGCATAAAGGAAATCGCCAATGCATGCATATGCTATAGAATTGTGGGGCGTGTTTTCCATCGAACTGAGTTCTTCTAAATATCTTTTTCTAATTACATCGTACATTCTTTTCATGTCAAAGTCACTTAACTGTTTCGTCAAAACTTCCCTAAGTTTTGGTGCAACCTGACTGACGTCACTCACAGGAATTCCTTCTACTTCTAAATAGAAAGTAGTTTGGCTATTTTCCATCTCGGAGTAGTCAACCTAATTGGAAGGAGAGCATTGATAAATTTTTAATTCATTAAGAGGCCACAGTTTTATGCCAACCCCAACGGTATAAAAGGCATTAGGAAAATTAAGGAAAAGCGTACACTGCTAGCGAGAGGGTCATCATTTTCAACAAATTCCTTCTGCAATGGGCTCACAGTACTATCTGTCAAATATTCCAGTAGCAGTCGCAGGGCATGAACTCTGAAAACAAAGCAAGTCTAAAATTATTTATTTGATCACTTTTTCAACATCTTATCTTGAGCATCATCTGACGATAAGTCTTACTCTGGCAATTCAAGAATAGCTGAAGGACCCCGAAAGCCAATTACTACTAAGGCATCATCTTCGTCTTCCGTAGCAAATTGGATAGTTTTCTCGACGGAACTAGTTAACTCCGGAACTTCGTCTAACCAAGGACGCTCCCAAGACTCCGGGACAGACTTCTGTTTAAATAAGTGAGAGAATCAATCACGCCAATGCAATGCATAAATAGTGGATCAAATGTAGAAAAACACAATTAAGTGTCATTTGATGAAAAACTATGTATAACAATCTTTACTTAAATTTCGGGAATGAATTTGTGGATTCTACCTTGGATTGAAGTTTTTCTATTGTTGGCCGCAAAGAAGCAAAAAGTTCTTCTGGCTCCACAACTCCAGCAACAATGATTCGAGCATTTTTTGGATTATAGAACTTTTTATGAAACGCTTTAACCTGTGAAGCCAAAATATACAAATTTTCAAAACAATAATACAGAAACGTTGTATGTACATAATGACATAATTAAACCTGAATTTAGATTGCAAACACCGAAAAATAGTTCTGTAGTAAAGAGGTCGGATTTAAACAAGCAGGAGATTCGTAAATTCATATTGACAAATAGGTAAATAGGTACATTATTAATGAGAAGCAGGGAATATTGGGCTAAATTATTGTATAGCAGTAACCAGAGAAAACAGAAACGATATTTTAATTTAATTCCATCACAACAAGTATTGATGATATATCATAAAAGTGACTTTTTAATGACCTTGACCAATTTTTCTCTCGATAGCTCGTACTAGTAATGGCGCCGAGTGAATTCAAATTATGACACAGCACAGCACAGAAACTTAACTAGGATATTGTACGAAAATCAAACCTTAACCGAGGCTCTTACTTTTGTATTGTTACATGAATCTCTTAGATTTGAGAGTTGCCCTCCAGTTTTGTAATGATATCCAGACGTTTTAGGATAAATAGCTCGAACAAGTTCAGTATGTGCTTTAATTTCACTGGTGAATTCCAGAGCCTGCATTTCAGAATAGACAACCCCGCCATCCTTTCCTTCGCCATTAATGTGGTAAACTTCCGTGTCGAACGCAGAGTCCTATGTGCATTATAAATACAGTTTTAAAATTATTTTAACTCTTGAGTGCCCTGGCTAACTTTTAGTTTAATGAGTGAATTGAAAATATCCTTATAAAAGCTCTGCAATTTATAAGTACCACACAGAAAAAAAGGTGGGGAGATTGAGCCCCGCTTGCGAATTTCGCCAATATAATATTTCATTACCTCCGTAAGATTATCAATATCAACAACTTATCAATCACGCGGCCAGAAGCCGCAATACGCACGACGCCTTTAAAATTTTTGCTTTCACTACCTGCAGTGAAAATAACTTAGGCACCATGCCTGAACCTCTTGTAAAGAATATGAAGTATCGTATATTCTATAATAGTACGTATTCTTCAATAGTGAACCCCAAAATGATACATATTTGTTCTATTATTGATTTCGCACCTTACAAACAAATAACTAAACTGTAACGCGATTATAGTAGAAAAATAACCATACATCTGCAAACGCTTGGCTACCCTGGTATTACGTCAGACCCGGGTACTTTTCAATTTTAAACCTCTCGGTTCCTTGCTTATATAATAATATTGAATTATTAAAATACCGCTACCACTTTTAAATCTTTCAATTTTGGGTTTTCTTCCTAATTAAAAAGGGAATGGGAATATTATTAACTACTACTACTAATTATTAGAAAGAAAGACAAAATTCATTCCGCAAAAAAAACTTGGCGGTGTCCTCTAGCCCGTCGGGCATATTAATTAATTGTTTCTAATATATCCTATTCGTAGTATATTATGGTAAATTTTAATTCCGTTTACAACTTCCTTACAACAAACAATTCTCTATATGGCGAGTGTAATAGCTATTCATGAACAAAACTAGTTACCGATAGAATAGGGTAAAATATGTGATCCATGTAAATAGGCAACAATGCACAAAATCCTTCCGATCCAGCTGTAGTCATTGTATAGCAAGTATGATCGACATCTGCAATAAATCACAGTGTAATTTAATTTTAGTAAGAAAAAATTGTAGTTTAAACGATAGAAATGTGCACAAAACGATAGAAATGTTTCAATAAAGACGCTTTTTTACCTGTCCAAGCATTTGTCCCAGAAGCAAGGCACTTATTGGCGAGAATGTCTAAAATCCCTTTGTATGGATATTCTTCACTTCCTAGAAATATCATGTGTTCCAGTGTGTGGGGCAATCCATCGTGGTCTTCAGCTCTAGTAGCTGTAAATCGATTAAATAAAATGCAATGAAACAGCAGCTTCGGCAAATGTGATAACTTACAAAATTAAAATTACTTTTAACCTAATTAATTGGGGGGGTAAAAAAATCGAAAATCCTCCATTGGCATGGTATTAAGGAAGAGGCCGGATACACAGAGATTAAGCCATAAGTTGTACAGATACAAAATGGGCACGAACGGAAAGTATGCATTAAATAAGCTTTTACCCAAGACAATGTAGCCATTAACAACAGGTCCTGGAACTTGAGCATGAATTAATTCAAGTCCGGTTGATCTTGAACGATATTTAGTTACTTGATGGATACCATTCGCCATGCAAGAAGAAATCAGATCAAAATCTGATTTCTCATCTACTGTTGTCGAAACATCATTGGAAATAAGTTCAGACATAATTTTTTTCTCCTTGGAAAACCTTCGCAATGTTCTTGTACTTATCTTCCCTAGTCGATTTGTCCGGTCAAGGAGGAGTTGAGCTAAAATGTATAAGTAAAATGGATATTGTAGGGATGTTGGATGTTGGAATAAATGGCAAGAATTCAGACATTATAATAAAAAATTGCTAATGAAATTTTCCTAGTACCAAATTCGGTGTCCTTCTAAAAATAATATTTTA
>JAQFZE010001613.1:0-17239 GCA_034695245.1 Dicyrtomina saundersi | reverse complement strand
TCAGCGCTAACTAATTTATAAATTGGTTTTTTGTCCGAAATAGTGACTTCAAAATTGGACTTGGTTTTGATGCGTTTTAAAACATTTTGAATTTTTGAAAAGTGTGTGTGGCAAAAATTATGTTATAATTGCTTAAAAAAGTTAAAAACTTCATGAAATCGCTTTAAGTCGCTTAAACTCTAACTTTAACTTAAAAGGCAGTTAAAAAACCACTTTGGCTTTAAAGCGATGTATACTGTAAACAAAAAGTGTCAATCGGGCTGGTTTTCTGATGCACGGACACTAGTAGAGCTCACAAACATTGATTGATATCAATGCCGATGGTTTAAATGCGCTAATTTAAGAGTAAAATGGAGTTTTTCAATGCCAAAATGTAAGTAGAAAAAGGCGGGATGACTAGCAAAACAACCTAGTCAAGTCTAGTCTAGTCACTATAATAATTAGGCGCGAATAGTCTAGTCAAGTCAAGTCAGATGAAACTATAAGCCCGGCTAGTCTAGTCAAGTCTAGTCAGATGACCCCAAATTGTCCAAAAGTCTAGTCAAGTCTCTAGTCTCCTAGTCTAGTCTGACTAGACTCGTGCAGCCATGGCTTGAAATATAAAATTTCTAGTTTCAAATTCAAATATTGCTTGTGTATGTTAATTAACTTTTAAAAAATCATACGCAGCAATTAGTAACACCCCTAAATCAAATCTGCAACATCAACCGCCCCAAAATGTTCAAGGCCCAGGAGGTCAGCAGTTTTCACAGGACGTCAATCAAAGTGCTCCAAATCAACTACATGCGTTCCGAAACACTGGCTTCCTTCCTGCCTGGTTTGATCCTGTACGAAATAACCCGCTTTTGTACAACAATAACAACAATGGCATGGCTGAAGTAGTAGAACTTAATCCTAATCCTCAGCAGATCCCAAGTGCAAGTCAGTGTAATCAATACATTGTGAACAGTCACGCAAATAACATGACTGAAGCCCATCATCCTGGACCACCTCCTCCATTCCTTAATGAATCTCATTATCCACCTAATCCTACAAAAGATTTAAAAAATACAAATCAGCACATTTATTCCCCACGATCTCTGCCCCCACGGAGTTTGCCATGTGAGAATTTTTATAACGTTCCTCAAGAAATTAATACTAACAACAATAACTGTTACCAAAATCAAAATCTTCTACAGCAGCAGCAGCAGCAGCAGCAGCAGCAGCAGCAGCAGTTGCAACAGCAATCAAATAATAATTGGTGTCCCCCATGGCTCAACTTGGCTAACTTACCTCCACCTCCTTCCCCAACACAATTAAATCCCTCCGAAATACCCGCTAATCACGAGCCTCTGAATGTAAACCCGAATCCGATTTCAAATTCAGCACAAAATCAAGCACATAATACGCACATCTTACAACAGTTAGAACAGGAAGAGCCCATTCAAGAAATCACAGCTCACCATTCTCCTAATTTTAGTGGATGTACCAAGAACAGAAATGACCACATTCCAGAACCGAGTCTAGTACCGGTACCGGGTCCGGGTCCGGTACCATTAATTTTAACCAATGAAATAGGCAATGATTCTGCTTTTGATGTCTGTAATAAAAATACAAGTCGACTCCAAGAGGAGCACAACAGTAATGATTATAGTGAAAAACCGAATGCTGACGAATATAATTTCCTTGAAAATGAAAATATTGGAGGAGATGGGGACTGCAATGCAAACATGCAAATTCTTATGCTCCACCCTCATGTTTCCCAAGTAAAAAATGAACTTTTTCATTTAATGTAGCTTTAAACTATATATATTATTATATAACTGTAGCCCATATATGCTTTATAAATGCTAAATACATATCGTGAGTGAAGAATCAAAATAACCCATATCCCAAAAATTAAGCTAGAATTAAAATGAGCTATTATCCCAAACAAGATTAAATGATATAGAAGCATAAAATGTTGAATATTATTATTACGAGTTTTTTAAAAGTGCAAAACTTTCTATTTACATGACATTATAAAAAATTCAAATTCTATTTTCAAGCATTAGCATTATGTGAAGTCGTTAAAAGCAAAACATTCTATTCACAAGCTTTTTGAAAAGTGCAAAACATTAACATTATATTTACATGATTTTAAAAAACGTCAAATGTTTTGTTGCACGTTTTTTGAAAAGTGTCAATTGTTCTATTTGCATGTTTTGAAATTTGCATTTATGTTCTATTCCCATGCTTTTTAATAAGTATGATGATGATATTTTAATGTTTTCTTTTGCAGATACGTAGTGCATTTTGTTTATAGACAAAAATGGATATATGGGTTATTTTGAGTCTTCACTAGCGATATATTTAGTACATATCTGTCACTTTCGCTTTAACTGCTATTCTTTTAAATTTGAACTTTAGACAGCGAGTCAACGCCCAGACGAAGAAGTGCTAAGAATTCACTACAAGTCTCAATTAGCGAAGCAAATCGAGGAGAAGAAAAGACTGGACGAGGAAAGATCCGCAAAAATGCAGGAAGATGATGCAAAATTCCAACGAAAGATTGAGGAGGATCAACGGCGCATGGTTCAAGAGTACGAAGCGGAGCAACTAAAGCACAAGCAGCGGGTAAAATCCGTAAATTTAATTAATATCTAATTAATAAGCTATAACACACCATTATTTTCTAAAATCACCAATACTTATAATTTTAAATGAATTGATTGCATGTAGCAAGAAGAATACCGCCAACGACAGGAGAAGATTATTAAAGAAAAGGAACGATTTGATCGAGAAGCTGAAAAATTACGACTAAAAAAACAGCAAGAGCGTCGTCAGCGGTTGTCAGTGGCTAGGACGGACACACCCAGAAGACCGTCAAGTAATTGGGGATCGTTCACAAACAATTTTTTGAATTTCCCGCCAAACTTAATAAAAGACTAATTTAAAATGCAAAACAACTCATTTTACAGGTAAAGAGGGTATGTCAGCGCCATTTAAGAGAGATTCCCTGCAGAGCCCTCTAACAGAAAGAAATACACTCAATAACCGACCTGAGGAATCACCCATTGACCTCACAATATGCGCTGCCTCTAAATGGTCAACGGAAGCGAGGGCCAAATCCCCATCAAACTCAAAGAGCGACGAGTCTGAAGAGCAGGAGGAAACGGGGTCTTCAAACGATTCGTTAGTTTCTTTATCGTCACAAGAATTTCCAAATGATGACGCTGACTTTGGCCCACAATGCGTCAACAATAATGATACTAACAATAATATGAGTGACAAGTCTTTTCCGCTGCCGTTGCCGTTATCAGGGCGCCATTTTGCCCAAGACTTAAAAAAACCCGCGAGACCTGGAACCGTAGTCATCAGTCAACACCGAAGTATTACATTATCATAGTAACTACTCCACTGTATTATCTATCTTTCATCTTTTACTTAAAAGAAACAGAACAAAAACTTGGAAGGGGTCGACTGTAAATGATGTCACGGTCGAGGGTAGGGCCAATGGGTCTGCTTGGATAATGAGGACATCATCTTAATGTTAAACACAATGGTCTGAGGGGGTCATACGAAACCAAGGATTTGCCTAGGAATTTCAATGACATCATTTATGGACAACCCCTATCTCAGTCAGCGAGTTACCTGGCCTATTATTACTACATATTCTTGAGTGGCATATTATTCATATATTTTTGTTTGAAATAATAGGCTCGTCTCTCAATTACTGCCCCCGCGTGGAAGTGAATGTGAATGGTGGCAGTGGTGGCAGTACTACTACGAAGAAAATTTCAAACAGCAGTGGTACTCCAAGGCATACCTCAAAATCTCAACCAAATGCCGCTACTCCCACCAGGAGTACTAGCATCAATCAAAGTAGCGAGGTTGCGTCATTCCTTGTCAATTTTCGAAAAGCTCTTTTGGCTGAAGATAGTCGCATCGAAAAAATACTCAAAACAAAAGAGCAGTGTCCACTTGCTACCTTATAAAATTATATTACAAACATTTTATATAATGAACTTAAAGGTGTAAAATAGAAGAATTTTTAGTGTAGACTATAGACACTATAGACTGTAATGGTTTTTTGTTAAGGTGGAAGGTGTGATTGTGTAATTGTGTAATTCAATGATCTACTATAGTATCTTACTTTACAATACTCTAACTAATCAGCATTAGTCTCTTCAGTGAAAGCAAAATAAACAAGCTATGCAAGTGCCACGTCATTTTGGATATTAGCAATTAGCACTTTTTACCTTTTTTCAAACTCCATTTTCCGATTTGAATTTACATCAATCTAGGGTCCTAGAAATGTAAATATTTCGATGACATCATTCATGGACGACCCCAAAAGCTTTAATTTCCAATAAGAGCTCGTCCATAAATGATGCCATCTGTAGGATCAGTAGGTCTAGCCTGGGTATTGATGACATGCAATGTTAAGATAGCCATCTTTAGCTAATGCTAAATTCATGATATGGGGATGGGTGGGTCCTTAAAGAGCGATAATTTTGGTGACATCAATTACTGACCATTCCCTGAAGCCACTGCAAACTAGAAAACCAAAAGCTAACAGAGGAATCGTGGAGCGGACAACCACGTTAAAAACCGCCGACGGAACAAGTAGCTGTGCAGAACTGCAGACTTGGAAATATTTTTTTTAAAACCTTTGCTTCCTAGTTAACAGTCTGGTACTTTGAGTCATTTTTGACCGGGTGACGGTTAAATTTCATCGCATGCAGAGGAATTGAAGTTTGAATATGTGACGTTCATTTTTGACCGCGTCCTATGCTGAAGCAATAGGCATGATATCTAGCCGTTCAAAAATGACCGTGTTACGATCAAAAATGAACGCCTAAATCGCGCGCGCGGTGTTTTAAGCGACCTGACAGCGATACAGCGAAACTTCAAACATGAAAAGTAAAATAACTTTCTGAGCAGAAAGAGCATACAATTTGGCACATTTAACAACTGTACCACCTTCTGTCAGAACTGTCTTATTAGTAAGCTATAATGAGGGGAAAAGTTAAAAGTGTATGCTAAAGCATCTGCATGCAATTAGCATGGAAGTCACCAAACCATCAAAATTGAACGGTTAACGTTCATTTTTGACCGTCTCACAGTCAAAAATGACCGTTTTGAAAAATCCTGGTTGTTCAAATTTGACCATCATCCGGTCAAAATTGACTCAAAGTACCAGCGACTGGTTAATAGATAGGGTTACAATGTATTCTATAATAATGCGTGGGTCAGTCAGTCGGAGAGATCTTAAATTTAATAGTACGCGGTTATAAAAAAAATAGCACGAAGGCATTATTATAGAATATATTTTGGTAACCATTTTTGAAAGCTTAAAATGTAAACTGTTAAGTACGTTTTTGAACCGTTTAGCTTTACATTGTGGATGGTTCTTTTTTAAAAACGTATTTTCGATTTCAACTCGTCCAAATCTCTTATACAAATACGGGATAGTGTTCTGGCCTGGCGCAAACTGGCATCTGAGAAAATAACCCACAATAAAACTTTGGCAGGGAGAAAATGATAATGAGTAGCTCACGAGTGGGTTGTGATTTGAGTTTTAAGAGCAGGAATTTAGATTCCAAGTCAATCATTCAAACTAAGGTATTAAATAGTATTAAATCTAATCTAAGTTAATACATTTTATAGCAATAGCAAATGTCACCATTACCATAATATACTGTATCTATAAAAACTAAATAACTCGAGAATTTGCAAAATGTAATTAATGCGCTTTCTTCCATTCTTTTTAAAAAGGTTCCTAAAGAAACTTTTACACTAGAATGGAAAATTTCAAATCTGAGTATTATCTGTCCTTTCCTGGGGCATCAGGATAGTCTTCCACTCCAAACACTCCGTACGGAACAGTTTCAACTTGGAAATATCATCCAGAAACCTTCATTGTGGTAACTACTTGTAACTAATTTGAATAGAATGTCATTTAAATTTTAAAAGTTTAACACACATAGGTACGTATTATTATCTAAGCTGTTTTTTTTAATCTTCTTATAAAAATACAAGGCACCTTGAAATTGACTTTGACTACACGACAACAGCTGGGAACAAATACGTCATGATTGCACTTTTTCTGGATAAAAAACTTGACGAGGATGACACGACGGCGGATTTAAACTTACATGATCCATCTCAACAAGAAATTGTCAATTCTTCTAAAGCAGGAGATTTCGTGGCTAAAATGGTGGCCCAGCTGTTAGCAGATGACGGCGAAGTTCTTATGCATCATAGTTAGTGGCGAGAAGTGCTATATTTAATTAGCTAAAAATACATTATAGCAGTAATAACAACTGTTTTTATTTTCAATTAGAGAGCGACGTTCAAAAGTTTAATCTATGGACCGGCACCGGCCCCGGAGGAACCGGAACCGGAAATGTGAACAGTGCCGGGATTTCGAATAAATGGCAGACTTTCATCCCGGATCATGCCTTTCGCAGTGAAAACATGCACGAGCAAATCATCGTCAAGGACTCCATGACCCTCTGTTTGACCATCGAGCTATTTGGGCCACATATGATCGCTGCGGATCAAATTCTAATTCCTGGAGAAAATGATGTAGAAGCAGGGCTTTTGATGTCACCATCTAAAATGATGTCCTCCTCCTCCGCAATGTTGCCCGCCTCAATTTACAAGAAGGATTGGCTTCGGAAACTTTGGTCGGACAAGAGTTATTTCGATTTAGAAATCCAGACGGACGAGAAAGTTTTTCGAGTTCACAAAACTGTCATTTGTGGTCTGGGCTAAAAAATGTTTATTTACTTGAAAAAAAAAATACTTCGCTAATAAATAAGCACATGTTTGTTTTGAATTCTCGAAATTGAATTCTTTAAAAAATGTTTGATACATAGCGGCCAGCCCAGTGTTTGAAGCTATGCTAAAGCATGATTTAGAAGAAAAAAAGAACAATGTGATTCAGATTTTTGGAGATTTTGACTCGGATACTGTGGAAAGAATGCTCAAGTACTTGTACTGCTCCCTAGATATGGACGAGTTTACTTATGCTCAGCAGCGTAAAAACCAAAACCAGGGTCAAGGGGATACCGGCGACAGCAACAGTGAGGACGCCGACTGCAGCGAGGGCGAGAACTGGGCCAAATTGTCCGATTTAATTTACATTGCTGACAAATATCAAATTCAAGATTTAAAGGAATTTGCAATTGTCAAGATTTCGAAACTTGTCAATGAGGATAATGTTGGATTTTTAATTGTTCTCAAGGATCGCATGATTACCCCGCCGTACTTTGAAAAAGTTTTATTGAATTTTTGTGCTGGGTAAGAAGATTGCTATGGCTACGGGGGCGTCCATCAGTGACGTTTGGAATTAGGGGAGGGGAGGAGAGACGACCTATGTAAAGTTTACGCTAGTATGACGCTATAAAATGTGGATGTGCTAACCTTAACTGGGTGAGGGAGGGGGTAAATAATTTGCCTGTTTCCTAAACGTCATCGACGGACGCCAACTAACTTTCTAACCAAATTTTTAAATCCAAACTGGCAGTTTTCGTCGTTTGTGTCTTCGGTTTTTTACTGTCACTATTTAATCGCTAAAAATACTAATATTTTTAACGTACATTAGTAAAACGTTATTATAAAGCATAATCAATTTATTACACCGCACCGTTAGCCGTCAACTAAGTCTGGCTCAAAACAAAAGCTTCAGGATGTGCATCGAAAAGTTTCCGATGGCCTTTGTTGGGTTTCTCTTCAGTGGACTTAATAGCAACATTACCAAAAAAGCAAATCTGAAAGTGCAAGTTCTAAAAGAAACTCTAATTTAAATTATTGTTTAAGTAGTGTGGTGTGCTGTACAGTAAACTTGTTCAAATAGTCGTTCAAATATTAGCGTATACTTATGACTAAACAAAAATGTTTTCTACATAATTAAATCGTAGTTTCGAAACCCTTTGGAGCTTCTTCCATCTAATTTAGGTATGTTCCGTTAAGGTAATGTAAACCGTTTACAATGTGAATAAACAAGTAGTGCAATTTACATAAACGAATCATTGATTACTCATTACAAGCTATTTAATTTATTAACTTAATAAATTAATACATAGTATTTTGGACTAGCAATAAGTAGTACAAACGTTGGGACCGAATCTACCCGACCCGAAGCCGAAACCCGAATACGAATACGACAAAAAAGTCTCTGTAACTTACGTTTAAACCACGACACCCGACAACTTTTAAAATACCAGTAACGTGAGTATAAACCAGTCGATTTTAGTCAAAGGGGTATCAATCGATAGAGCTTGTCAAATTGCAGCAGGGCAAATTGCTAAAAGTGGGAATTGAAAAAAAAATGTCAGTTGTCAGTCAAAAATACTTTGATTTTTAGATGCTGAGCTTAAGCATCTATTGTAATGGTCATATCCGTCTGTTGGTCCCACGCTACACCGTCTACCCAATTTTATTCAAACTACTTTTAATCAACCACAAATGCGAGCAGGCATGTCTGTATTGTTTTTTTTTACTTTGCTCGGACTGTCCATTTCTACAGAATTAACAGTTAAATTGACCCATGTCAAAAAATGTGAAAGTAAGCACCACAAAAACAGATAAAACAAAACATAGCTGGGCGCACTCAAAGAGTGGAGTGCAGCACTCCACTCTAAAACTGCACTTCTCTCCGCTCCACTCACGAGCAACACGCACCAACGTATCCTCACTGATTTTCCCGCCATATGTTTTTTGAAAAGAGCATCCAAAATAACTTAGATTTGCTTAACAACATGGTGCGCTTCATGAGTTTTTTTCGATAAAATTATTTTTAGAAAAAAATGAAAAAGGCCTTAAATTGTATATCTAATGGTTTTTTCATCCACGTTATTTAATTTCATTCAAAATTTTGAAACTTTTTTCTTTGTAATTTTTGTGCAAAAAACCATTTCAAAACGTAATAAATACAAAAAAACTAAAATTTTAAAAATTTCAAAAAATTCGTTTTTTCATAAATGTTAGAGCTCGTTACTATAGTATCAACAAAAAATTTGGAAAAAACGAAATTTTCAAAATTTTCAAAATTTTAGTTTTTTTGTATTTCTTACACTTTGAAATAGTTTTTTGCACAAAAATTTCAAAAAAAAAGTTTCAAAATTTTGAATAAATTTAAATAACGTGGATGAAAAAACCATTAGATATACAATTTAACGTCTTTTTCGTTTTTTCAACAAATAATTTTATCGAAAAAAAAATCATAAAGCGCACCATGTTGTTAGGCAAATCTAAGTTATTTTGGATGCTCTTTTCAAAAAAAAATATTGCGGGAAAATCCGTGAGGATACGTTGGTGCGTGTTGCTCGTCAGTGAGCGAAGTGCGAGTGCAAGGAATTAAGATTACAATCAAGGGAGGGGAGTAGAGTGCACCTTGACAGCACGAACAAGGGAATGACGCGACATGCAACACCCAGATTTCAGAGACCCATTTCAAAAAATGGGGCTAATTTTCAATAGCACAGATCCGAAGTAACTCGAGTGGATTTTGTGTTGTTTGGTCACAGTGGCCGGCCAAAGTTTCAAAATAACCCTATAACTTCTACAGTTCTCATCCGATTTTCATGAAATTTGAGTTTTTATAATCCTTAGGCTATATTCTTAAAAGCTATTTCAAGATTTTTGAAAATTCCAAAATTTTCCTTTTTTGAAATTAATTGGTTTATAAAATTGCACCTCAAAAATATCGGTTTCTTGAACTTTTATCCATGTACGATGAACAAGCGGAGTTCAATGTCGCCTGTAATGTAACAGCAGGGAGTTCGCCTATGAGTGTGTCGTCGGAGTTTCTTTATCGTCTTGGAATAACTATGACTATTCCGGAGCCGCAATGTAAATTCGAATTCAAAATGACGCTTGCAGATTTAAAGGTCTTATTAGAAGTAAGTGGCCAAAATGGTATACGGAAATTTTCCCCCGGACATATATATAATACTCCCGAAAATTTTCCTCTCATTCAGTAACCTCGAACATTTTCCTCCCAGTCCTAAAACGAAACTAAAGGCTACAAGTACACTTAAGTGCACTAAAATTATTTAATGAATCACAACTTTATAGAATAACTATATACATCTTACCAACTTAAATAGTACTTTTGTAGTAGTGCTTAGTGCGTGAAAATAATTATTTATTTTGTAAGTGAACTGCAGTTGTGAATCTGGTATGTTGTAGCATTTACTACTTGTTTAATTCCTTCTCTTATCTTATCTGACTATTTTTGACTTTCTTATCTGTTCTAGCATACAATTTGCATTATCATTTGCAGCATAACTACTGCTTTTAGAATTGTGTCTTCAAAGTCCGAACAACCTGACAAGGGGTGCTAGGACTGGGATAAAGAAGTTAGTTTCGGGTTCGAATCCAGCTTAGGGCTAGGGCTAAATGGGGTGAGCCAATACGCTTCGTAATTCTTTGTTCTCCGCTTTTTTACAACTCCGGACTTCAAGTTGGCTCACTTCGACCACCCCATTTTGCACTTATTTCATTTTTATTGATTGACTTATTTATTTAAAATGAGTTTTAAAGGGAGGGAAGGTGAAATCTGTATAATATGTAAAGAAGCTGACTCTAGAAAACTAGAACTCTAGAAACTCTAGAAAACTTAAGTCAAATTTGATAACTAAAATTAGGCAGGGTAATGTCAGTCTTATAACTCCTACTGATATCTGTAATTCTTTAGCTGCCGCATTAGTATTTTTGGATTTAAATAGTCAAACTAAAATTGATAACTTTGAAACGCTTCTACCACCACCTTTTGCTAGTGATTTTCCATTAGTAACAACAAAGGAAATTATGGAATTAATTAAGTACACTAGGGGTAGCTGTTTCGTCGTATACTCATAATATATATTTAAATATTATATCTGTCTATTTCTTTTGATATCATATTGCTAGTTAAATAGAAATTCTAAAATAAGCGTCAAAGCAGCGTATGTACCTATATTATGTATTTAACTATATTACGAAATTTTCCTAACTTTGATTGTTGCTCACATGATTCCTGGACAAGCGGAGCTAGAGTTAACTCTATGTATAATTAGAGTATCTATTTCTGAATAAGTTGTGCTTGGTCGCGTTCAAAATGTATAGCCCAATTTTATGAAAACTCATTTTCCGTAAATCAAGATTTTGCTATGCTTAAGCAATATTGTACATACTCAAATTAATTATTTGGTCGTTATGTTAATCTTAAGTTGTAAATGTACACAAATTAACATTACTTCATTCTTCTAGTTATGGTTAGCATTTAATTATGACTGCTACCCAAAGTAAAGATTAGAAAAGGAAATATTGAACTCAAGTCAAGCCTACCTACCTGTAATAAGTATATAATTGAAATGTTTTATATACTGTAATGTGATTGTATTTTTCCTCAAAAACTTCTGGCTGGTTCCCTCCATAGCTGACCTACATTAATTCTTTGTCTCATATTTTACATAGTTAAGTAAGAATTTAGTTTTTTGTACTGATAGCTGTGTTTTTGTGTAAAGTTACTTTTTCCAGCTCTATAAATACTGGCTTCAAGTAGCTTAAAATTAGAATTGAAATCTGAACTTGTACCAGAGGAAAGCTCTGGCCAATTCCTACCCAAATTAGTACTTGTATAAGTTAGCATTTTGTTTCTTGTAAAAGTACCATTTAACGATCTTTTCCATTTTATACGGTAAATTCACTTCGTAAAGTTTAGTTTCAATAAATTAATTGTTTTCTCTGTTAATTAAACAGAAATTATTATTTGTCTAAATCTGCGTTATTTATTTATCGTGAAATATGAATTACTTGAACATCCTCTACGACTCTCATTCTGCATTGCTCTATTCTGAATACTTTTTACCATCATGTTATCTAGTACTTCGTACTTTTGAATTTTTATCTTACCATCAAAACAGTAGCGCTGCTGCCGGTTTGAATAATGTTTCCCCTAAAATAATAAAATTATACTCAGCGAGCTTTGCTCCAACCATTGTAGATATTTGTAATCACGCCCTGATAACTGGACAGTTTTCAACAAATTGGAAAGAGGCTATAGTGACTCCAATTCCTAAAGGCAATTCTAATAAGTATCTTTCGATATCGTCCCATTTTAATTCTACCTTTCTTGTCAAAATTACTGAAAGCACTCATTTCTAGTAGACTAATTAAATTTTGTGAGGGTAATAGTTTGTCTAGATTTCAATTTGGGTTAAGAAAAGACAAGTAAACAGTTCATGCTCTTATTTATTTATCTCAGCAAATATTCAAAGCTATTGAGGATAAACTTTATAATGCAGTTCTATTTGTTGACCTTAACAAAGCGTTTGACACGGTAAAACACTCAATACTACTGAAGAAGTTTTTAAATAAGTGCAATTTGCCTGTATATCTAATTAGAATTCTGTATGTCGGGGTTCCTCAAGGGAGTGTCCTTGGTCTTATTTTATTTATATTATTTTTTGACGACATATTATGTGATTTACTTAATACTCCTGCTTTGTATGCAGACGATGTTGTTGAAGTTTGTGCTCAATCATTCTCTGATTTGTTAAAGCAGGAACTCGAAACCGTTACGTTTATAATTAATAATTGGTGTATTACAAATGAAATGAAAATGAATTTTACTAGAACTGTGTATATGAATTTTAATAATCCTAGGTCTAAGAAGCATTGTAGTTTTGATAACATAACCTGTGAAAATCAATGTATCAATATGGTTTTGTTTAAATATTTAGGCGTCTTTTTTATTGTAATTTAACTTTTGACTATCATGGTAATTACGTACTTAAGAAGATTGCTTTTAAATGTTCTAAGCTACTTAAATATAAAAGATATATTGACCCAAAAATAATGGGAATTGTATTTAAATCACTAGTTTACTCCCAGCTAGATTAAGGTCTGCCTATCTAGGCAAAAGTCTGTAAGTCAGTATTGGATAAGATCGAAAATACGATTTACCATTATCTTAAATGTCTAAGTCTCAAAGGTTATTGTTGTAACTTTATATCTCGTAAGAAATTATATAGTTCTAGGCGACAAGCTTCTAGACCAATTGATATGTCTAAGCTATATGAGATGTTTAGTTTGCTTACAGTATCTAAAAGAATTGTGTATGTTATTGTATCTACCACCAGATCCTTACTTAGACAGCAAGATAAACTTAACTGCTTGCAAATAATAACTGATACTAGAAATATTGTCTCATTAAGAAGTCATAATTGTAGTCTTCGTGTTTTACGAATGTCCTCCCTCTACCACAAATCGTATCATTATAGGGCAGTTGTAACCGAAACCATGCAATCCAGTCGTGGTTCAGTAACCTGACTTTACTGACATACCATGATGCTTTACTTCAGTATATTTAGATTATAGATAATAGTAAAATTAGTTTATACACATTATTATACAAATGTCAAGTTCCAGAAAGCTCAGTTGAGTACAACGAATAATAAATAACTAATTATAACGGTAAAACGATGCAACCAAAATATAAAGGTAACGGTTAAACAATTCAACTCGTTTATCTCCGTTGTTAATTGTCACAACTCAAACTCGTATAAATACTGGAGTAACCTTGAAATAAATTATCATTCGTGAAACAAGAGTTCTTGTTGTGGTTCTTACCATTCCTGGATTCATTTACCAAAAGTCATTATACTTGTTTATACCGAGGTTACCTGTAGTCTGGTTGACGCCTGCGGCGATTATTGAGAAGTCTGAGAAGCTCTGAAGAAAATACACAGGTACTGTAATAAACTCAATACTAAAATCCCTTGTTATCTTATGATCACCATAGGCAGTTAAAGCTAGTTAAGGTTACATTGGCACCTAACGTTAAATTACCCATTAATTTTTTTATATATATACAATGCTCAAATTTATTTTAGTTTCCAAATTCCAAATTTTATTTCTCAACTTTTGAGAAATACAAAGGCATTTGCGAATTCTATGCCTATAGTCAATTTATTGCTGGCGTTTTCTCTCCGCAATAACTAAATATACTTTAACAGTCAAACATCAACGAGTCAACACATTATCACTATGCAACCATACAATCAAGGTTATTCACGAACATCGCCACCCCCTCTTGTCGTCGACGTCACCGAAGGAGCATCAATGTGGTCACAAATTCAGTTAGAACATGCACTTTATCGAACAAGCCCACCCGTTCTACTAGCCGTCAACTACTATCAACAGTAGACAGGTACATCCTCCATCCCATATCGTCCACGGTTTCAACTGCAACTTGATCACCCAGCTGCCCGCCCACCATCATCCCCAGGCCCTATCATTTTTTGCGGGTGCTGTCGCAAGTGCGTCAGTAACGTAACTTATTGGTTAACCACGGTGGAGAAGTATTTCTAGGACAGACTTGTACCTATGCAAGACTGGGTCTTCTGTTTATGAACATACATCTAAACAAGCTAGGGAACTCTAATGTCATAGATTTATTACTGCTGATTTTGATTGGAAAGAAGGTGCGGCACGATGAGAGCGACAATACGCACACATAAACAGAAAAACCATGTAAAATTATTACTGTCAAATTGATTCATTACTTTAATAATACTACCAATAGTATCTTGAAATGATTTGATGTGTTACACGCCTTTTATCTGGTCATACATAGTAATTTAAGTACATAAAATATCAATTACATCATAAAAATAGGACAAGCATTTAAATAGCCATACTAGTCTAGTCACTACCAATTAAGACCATAAAGCAAAAAATTGTAGTTATACAAGCATAGGTATGTCCATATCCATTAGGAACATAACAAACCCTATACACAATATACATACAGAAATTTTTTAAAATCAAAATGATAGATAAATGAATTTTAAGAACTTTGGCTATCTTGACCTCTATCAAAAAGTCTTTTGATATCATTTTATAGCGATTTTATTAAGACAATATTAACAGGATACAGTAATTCAATGTCAGCTTTCCATATTACGTCACAAGTCCTATAGTAACGGATAGCCAATACCTTAAGTACAGGCTATATGTACATAAACATAGGGAATCATAGGACGTCATACATACAGTATACATACCAAAACTATTTTGATATTAAATGATAGAATACCTAATTACAAGACTTTTGGCTATCTTCATCATCATCAAAATCTCTTTTGATATCAAATGATAGCAAGTTTAACCCGTCCATAATGAAAGGATGATATACTTAAAGACAGCTTCCCTTCCTATTGCTAGTACAAAGCGGGCGGGAAAAATAGCGTCATCTAGTTCCTCCAATTGAATTAGGACAACTCGCATAGAGTAATAGCAAATCATAGCCCTAGGATGAGGTTTATCAGTTACAAGTATTTAACACTAAAAAGAGCAAAACATGATAGCTGACACCCATTAGCCAATAATGTGCATACAGCATTACGAATACACGTGAATATGACCAAATTGTATTAAAAAGCTACGCCAATTACCACTGAGGGCACTACCATAGTATAAAGCCATTACAAAATTATAAAATACACAGATTGTACGAGTAAATACCGCGTAAAGAAGAATACATACAGAAACAAAGAAAACAAAGATAACAGAACTAGCAGATCAAATAGAAGAACTTCAGAGGCTTTTACAGGAAAAGAATCAAGCCATCACGTGTCAAAAAGGCGAGATTGACACTATGCAAGTTCTATCCAGAACTTAGAAACGAAAATTCTTACGGTCCACCCATCTACCGTGTCTTTGACCCATTGGATAAAAACATCACCTCCAAATTTTTCAGGCGCAGACGATGAAGATCCTCATCTATTTCTGAAGGAAGTAGACGAATATTTCCAAGCACTTAACGTCAAAACGAAGGATTTATACGTAAATATTCCTTTTACATTGACTGGAAATGCAAAGAAATGGTTCTTTATTAACACTGCAGCGTTTGCAGGTGATTTTAAAAAGTTCAACAAAGTATTGATACATCAATTTGGAGGGGCAGTCAATGACGCTGACAGATTAGTGAAGATTACTGAGAGAAAACAGAAACCTGGGGAGGCTATCGCAGACTTTTCGTGGTCATTAAACGTTATGCATTAAGGATTTACAACTTCAATGTCTAAAAAGGATGACGTTAACTGAATTATTGACGACACAATTCGTGATTTTTTACGCGCAATACTAGACAGTTCAAAAGCAATGAATAATATTCTATTACGTGAACGCGAAATTCAGAAGGACCTTACCCCAACATTTTCTAGAGCGAGTGTACGCTCAATTAACAAAGTTGCTCAGGCAACTGAAGAGGACAGGACTCCTAAAATTCAGGAAATAAAATAATCCGCGACGGTGACAAGTCAGAAACCAGCACAACAGAATCCACATGCAAATTTTAACTGTCATTATTTTGGTGAACCAGGGCACATTGCCAGAAATTGCAACATTAGAAACAGAGGAGGTGAACGAATTCGTGTCAAGAATTCAGTTCAAAACGGATACAACCCAAGGATCCCGTGGACGTGGCCGAGGTCGTGGAGGCGGTTATAATTATAATAATCAAGTAATAGGCCGAATGGTATTGGGTTTTCAACCCAGAACCGGGTAAATTGATGATGATCCAGGTTTTTCCCTAGTTTTGTGTCCTGCAAGTAACCGATAATCCTTTAGAATCCTTGGTCCCAGCTGTCTATGTTGTACTCCTTCCGACGCATCCTCTTCAATTCCCCATACAACAGGGTACGGGGAAAAAACATCCGGGGTTACTGCTCGCGGGGAAAATGTCCTACAACTGCAAAAGGCGTACCAACAATATTTTAACGTTAATTAAACAGTAATCTTTTTATATATATAAATCTATAGTTTTAGGTCCTAATTTTATCCTGCCCTGACACTCACCCCAGAAAATCTGGAAATTTATGTGTAAAATATTTCTTTGGCAGTTAACCGGTATGAATTTCGGGTACAATGACCTTATCAATGTACAAGAAAAACTTTCTACATTGGTGAGTTGGGCCTGAGCTTTTTATCATGTAGGAAATCTTGAGACCTATAGACATCATGTCTATAGGTTCCATAATGCTTTATGGAATGAGTACAAGTCAATACGCAATGAAATAAATAATGAGATTAGATGTGCAAAGTACAATTATTTTAAGAACAAATTTTCTAAAACTCCAACATCAACAAATGTGTGGAGTGTGTACAATAAGCTTGTAGGAAAATCAAAGTCAGCAGTTGTTATAACTGAATTAAATTGTAACGGGAATGTAACTAATGATACTGATGTTATATCTAATGAGTTAGCTAAAGCTTTTAC
>JAQFZE010001612.1:0-17239 GCA_034695245.1 Dicyrtomina saundersi | reverse complement strand
CCCTCCCCCCTCCGTTTTAGAGTATACAAAAGTATCAGGCACTCAAACTCCCTCCCCCCCTATTTTGTATCCGAGATATATGGACGACGCCTAAGGGAAACCCTTCTAACAAATTAAAGTCTGAATAGGGGCAGGGTACGGTGAAGAAAAGTGCTGCTACGATCAGACTATTTTAATTCATTAATATATTCGCACTGCTGTTGTAAGTTGTTTACAAAGAACAATTGTTATTTTCGTTTGTGATAGTGCTTTCACAATCACAATAAGAAACTAGTAAAATTGGATTGTGATAGTGTACAATCACAATGCAAAACAATGACCGAGAAGGTCAAACAAGAACAAACCTGTTTTTGTCAGTCGTCGCTAGCTAAAGTTTTGTGTACAAACACAATCTATCACAATCACAATCTTAGCTGTTATAATACATTGTTAACACCGTAAATTGTGGTTGTTTTGCTATAACAGAAATAACAATTTTCGAAGTTGCTTATGAATAAATTAGAGTAGTAATTCGAACAGCATGGAAAATGATAAAAATAAGATCCTGAATTCATTAGGGGCCGTTTTTGTTTATCCCCTTTGGTAGTGTGGAAGTGCTTACTAGTTAGTTAGCAGTTAGACGTAGACATTGTGTGTGGTGGAGTGGTGGTTTATTGTATAGCTCTGTTTCAGTTTTGGTGACCCAAAAATATTGAAATCAGGAATTTTTCATTGGGTTATAGTTTTACACTAATATATAATAGCAATAGCCGTCTTCACTGTGCTTCACAACAACATTCACGGTCGGTCTAATTGTGGATTCTCAATTCTTGTAGCCGTAGTTCTGGTTGTCTGTGTTCGAATTTTGAAGTGAGTTACTGTATTTGACGTCGAAATGTAAGTACTCATTATTTAAAAAAATATAATTACCCTAATTTCTTTATTCTGGAAGAGGCTCCCAGCAAAATCGGACCTACCTCATGCATCATACAATACATGTTAGCTTTGACTTTGACTAATCGATTTTGTTGTTGTAAATTATTTATTAATGTATTTGTGACTAATTGAATTATGTTGTTGTAAGCAGATATAAACACTAAGGAAGTCAGAATCTGCAGAAACGTCAAACGTAGTAAATTCCAAAAATACTACGATTCCAAAATAATTAAAATGCAATTATCTTTTTTTCTATTGTTCTGCTAATTGACCATGCAAATCGACTTCAAAACGTTCTGATCATCATAACGGTGAGTTGACCGGGCAGAGTAGTGCGGGCAAAATTCCTTATCAAGGTCGTGCTGATAAGAAATTTTAACAATGGTAAAGGCAG
Source organism: Dicyrtomina saundersi (assembly GCA_034695245.1). Classification (NCBI taxonomy): domain Eukaryota; kingdom Metazoa; phylum Arthropoda; class Collembola; order Symphypleona; family Dicyrtomidae; genus Dicyrtomina; species Dicyrtomina saundersi. The sequence continues at coordinate 15,930 of JAQFZE010001612.1, read as the reverse complement.
GCCAGGTAAATTTACCGATGCATTTTACTGAATGAAAGTCGAACGGCACTTGCTACACGAAAATTAACTAAACAATGCAAAAAACAATAGCAAAATTTAGTATTTTTGATTTCGTAGTATTTTTGGAACTTACTACGTTTTTGAAAATTCAATCCTCCTTAGTGTTTTGTAAGGGATAATGTTAGTGGTCATGTCACATGTTGTAGTTGACATTGAGTCGTATCGTTGTGTGCTCATTACTGCTCATGCATCATGCATCACTGACTCTGCTGTCTGTCGGTGCCAGTGCCAGTAATAGTAATCAGTATAGTTTAGTCATTAGTTGTTAGTTCATAGTTAGTTGGCTCATCGCTGGTCCCTGCCGCCAAATGCGGTGATTAGAATATTCAATGTTCAAACTAAAACTATTTTTGACTTTATTACAATACAATATCAAATATATTGATCCTGGATTTTTCATTTTCGGGTACGTGCATACATTGCATGTGTGACGCGACATTAAAATATGTATATACGTAATAGTTGAATTATTTCTAATAGCCATACATGCTTAGTTAAAAATGAGATGCCTTGGAATGTATCTATTTAGATGCTCCTCAACATTATTGAAACGAATGAAAAAAATGCTAGTCTGGTAAACAAACCATGTTTTATTAATTTTATTTTAAAGGGAATTTGTATTCCGACATTTTCAAAGAACTCAGTATCTGTATGCACTCGCAGTGGAAAATCCACTGGCGCACAATAGATAATAAAAAAAGACTTTCTTCAGTGAAGCTAAAGCAAAGAGAATGTTGAGTTTTGAGTGTGTGTATGCTCTTTGCAAACTATTTTTGATAGAGACCAATTTCACTTTTACGGTTCTGATCGCGAGTGGACAAGGAAAATAACAATTCGAAGTATCAAAATTACAATTACATCAAACAGGCCAGCCACTAATTTCTTTTATAACTGGCTTTGCTCTATTCGCACAATTGTTTAGTTGAAAAAATTATGTATCACAAAAAATCACGTCTGATAGAATTTTGAGTTTTAATTTTGAGTTTTGTAAACATTATTATTATTATTATTTACATCATTTGTATTCTACATGCATAACTTAATTTCAAAACTAGTTTCCTAATACATAAGCAATCATAAATTACAATATTGTGTATAATAAGTTCTGTTACGTATACTGAGTCTTTTAGGTTATCCTCATTGGAGGACAGTGTCAAGTTTATTTTTGAATAAAGTTGTCTTTTATTTTAGGACACTTGAATTAAAAATAATTATTTGTTTTTTTTTGTGCCCGTTTGTTCTCGCGCTGTATTAAGAACAAGAAAATGTACATTACAAAATTACATCACGCTCTATATTTGAAATAATTTACGCATTCCACATCCCAACTGGAATTACTTAAATTAAAATTATACTATTTGGCTATGATTTTAAATCTTAACGTCTGCAGTAGTCATGCAGTGCCACTCGACTAACAACGAGAACCACGTCCAATGATCAGCTTCTGAGATTTCATGACGTATGTCACAGTCAATAAACTACCCCCATGGCAACGCATATAATGTCATGTAAATAATATTTTAAAAGTTACTGAAATTCATTAATTATTAGGTGTATTTATTATTATTTTATTGAGCAAAGACACGAGGTCACATAGATACAGAATGTGTAATCTACTCTTACGTCTAGGGTATAAAAGATATTTAAATAGATATAAACACGGTGGTGTCAACTAAAACTACATACAAGATTTATAATATATTTGTACTTATACAGTCAACTAATTTGATCCATGAATTGTGTATTATTTGCAAGAACTGTTGACAGTTGATACAATTATTTATTTGATCAACTATTTAATTAATGGATTGTTGTTGTTCAAGTAGACTTTTTGGAACACAATAGGAGTTCCTTCCAAAGTTCCGCAAGTTTAGATTCATTGTGGCACCCAGTAGTAACAGTGTGTTTGATTATTTCATTTTCAGAAAGGCTGTCACGGTTCATCAATGAATATACAGATTTTCGACGTAAGGCATTGTAATACAATATAAATGGTGAACGCCGCACCGTACGCAATTCTTCCTGCTTCCAGGTAAGCCTCGATTTCTATCTTCGATCATATTATTATTTTGGAGCTTCTTTTGCCAAACTGACAATATTGGTATATATGGAACCCCCCCCCCCCCCAATCGGTAACACCAGACATTTTCCCCCCAACTTGTATAATTCCCCATTTTCGCCATGTAAATATAATATAAATTAATATAATGTTTAGTAAAAAGGACGTTTTACAATATTTTTTTATTATCACATAATTAAGTGATTTATATAGAATGCGATTATGCATACTTGAAGAATTTTAGTCGTACGGAAGAAATAGAATAGCAGACATATTTCTGCTTGTGTGAAAGTTTTCTACAAACAATATATTACGCTTAAGAATACTATTTAGATTTACAGTGTAAATATTTGTTTACAACTTTTTTTTAAACTGCTTTTCCACAATTTTAGTAGTGTACACACGCTTGTTTTGTACAATGATTTGTCGAAAGTTGCTTCTTAGCAATTTTTATTCAATAGTTATATTAAGTTACCATTTTAAGTTAGAATTGTACGGTTTTTGGTTTGAGTCTACCAGAACCAGTCGAAATTCGACTGCTTTTTAAAGTACAAACTGAAAGTCGTCGAAATCCTACTTTGAAACTCATTGAGAAAAGCCCTGCCGTCGGCGTCAGCGAAGAGCAACAATTACTTGACAGTGTTACTTTTTTTATCGAATAGTATGGCAGAATAACTATTTAACTATCTGTCGTTGTTTTATCTTTGTTATTTTTATTGGATTCAACGATGCAACTTTTGATGTGTAATCAAATCTGTGTACAATGTTTAATTTTTGCTAATTTTGGGCGCACAGACCGGATTTCACACACACCACACCACTTTACATGTACTGCAGTACTCCCGTTTACTTGAATCCTTACATCTGAACGTTCAAAACTACACGCCAGTTTACGAAAAAATAAAATAAATTGTGAAGACTGAAAAAAGGGACGTAAATACGCAAAATGAGTTGGAATTGGGATTGTGATAGAAATACTCAAAGTAATCTAACGACGGATTTCCAGAATAGTGCTAACTTCGCAAGCAATAATGGCATCAATAGTGAGTCTGCCAATAAGGGAAGAAGTCGATCTCCCGTAAGAAAAATAATGAGGAATAGGGCCTCCGAATCTAGTGGTGTTGTTATTACAGATATAAAAGTAAATAACCTGAGGCAGCATAATTCCGGAGGTTCGAGAATCTCAAGATTTCATTCGGCAACATCATCAAGTAAAGATTATGGCCCTAACTCCAGTTACATTCAGTCACAGGACGACGAGGATTATTGGATGAATAGAAACAAGAGATCCAACAAAGATGTTGTTGCAACTGACGTCTATGGGGAAAAGTATGCTAGTATACTTCAACACGATCCAGAGCAGGAAGATAACAGTCAAACCAGCAATGAAGATGATGAATCAATCCAGGAGTACCAAAATATGCTCATGAAAATTCAATCCTTCTCCGGCCAAGTCACTCAGGATAAAGACTTTGCGTGTGAGCAGTTATTTAAAGACTATTGTGATGCATTGGAACTGCACTCAGAAGTGAATTTTAAATTTAAAACCAAAAATAGAAAGCGTCTTAACGCATTCAGCATTGAGGTATTTTTTTCAAGCATCCATATCTGTGCTTATAATTTACTTTCTGGATATCTTTATTTTACATTTTCCTTTACGCATGCAACTTAGTGCATGTGTGGTAGTTTTATTTACACCACTCGTTAAATTCTACACCCAGCTCAATCATATTGTGGCTTTTTATTATCATTTTTCTGTATATTTTACTGACCATTTTTTAAAATTATTATTCACCTTAGGTATTCAACGGGAGTTTCTATTGGCAAGAAATCGAGGGTCAGTATTTAACAGACTCTGAGGAAGCACGACAGCGAGCATTTGTTACTGCCTGCACTGTGCTAATCGAAAAATTTGGATGGGCCATAAGGGCAAAAATTGGTAAGATTTAAACGAAAATATTTTTATGATACATCAAATTTGACATTCATTATTGCCAAATGTTCCAACTTTCGTAGTGTAATATAATTCACGTGCACTTAAGGATAGGCTATTTAGTTTTTACATCTTTATTTATGTAATTACTTAGTTTCGAAACAATTTAGACGAGTACTCGTGTCGTACCACGTCATTTCCTGAAAGTCGCGAATTTCAATTTTTTAAAAATATTACGTCGGCATGCATTATTGCTATGAATGCATTTTTTAGTTTTTGAATGAGATGTAGATATTCGAATTGTGCATGCTTACAAAGCTGTTATGATCTGAATGCATAATTATGCCCACTTTCATTTTTTTAAAATTAAATCAATGTTTCTCTTCTCGTGGTTTTTAAGAACCCCCGTGTCAAATGCCATAAGAAAAAATGATTTTATCATTTCTTCGTTTCAAATTATTTAAAATTTAAAACAACTGAAAACGGGTAACATAGGGTCATATGCGTTACAATACCAAGTCATGAATGCTGAATTCGAATCTCGTTCAAATACTAAAAAAATAAGTTCATGCCGATTGCTCGTTAGCTCCCCAGTGGTGATTTAAATTCCGCAACTTGGGGTGTATAAAGCGCCCGAAAGCAGTGTAATTAGTAGTAACTGCGCTGTGCTAATCCGACAGCAAAGCAAATATCAACGATAAACGAAATACCGTATTTCCTGTAATAGTACACGGGCCTGCAATAGTACACGGGTCTGAGAGCTATGAGTTTGAATTGAATACGGGTCTATTTAACACACTATTATATGGCAGTACACGGGTCTGTATTAATACACGGGCCTGTAATATTAAACGGGTCTGGGAGGTCGGAATTTGAATAGAACACCCCGTGTACTATTACAGGAAATACGGTATGTATGTATATATACATTTAAAAAAAATTTTTAAATCCGAAAAATGGTTTTTCGTCAAATCGCTCGCTACATTTTTAGCCAGTGTCAAAAGCTTTAAATTGGGCATGGAGTCCAGCGTCGGGATGTGCCTTGTACTAAACGTGCTTCACAAATGTTTTGAGTGTGGAAGTCCTCAGACTTCAGACTGCTGTCATGCTAGCCTTACAACCTCCCTAGGTGGATAAAACACAATACCGCTTAGAATATACACAAATCAAGCAATTGAAAACAATGTTTTAAACGATAACTTGGTTTTAACTGATTTACCTGAAATTAGTGCGTTCATTAGGTAATTAATACAACTGTCAGTGACTAATATAGATACTGGTGTTTGAGGTTGTAGTAAATGATCTTCTAGGACCACTTAATAACAATAATTTAATTTTTCAGATCACAAAACTAAAAGTTTACCCCCGCCATCTGCAGAATTGGCATTACAAAATACAGCAGCCAAAATTGAAAATCCTCAGTGTAATCAAAATTCATGGGAACAGGCTACAAAGAATTACTGGACTACCTGGGCATCACATTTCGGAACGTCGATTCCCCATCCTCAACCTTATTATCCGCCCCCGCTTCCTCCAGACCCACCACCTCCAAATCAGCCTTATATTTCAGTCCAAGCCCCCTCACCATTACAACCACAACTCCCATCAGGAAGTCCTCAGCACTTAAATCCAGCGTTATATATAAGCCAGGCACTTCCAGTTACACCATATTCAAATTTGCAACCACCCTTACCGCTTGAGCCATATCCATACAATGACCTTCAACCAACTCTTCCGTTCAGTGTTAATTCTCAGCCACTACTTCCCTTTGGACAACTTATAGAAAAGCCGCTGCAGCCACCACCTTCAACTCAAGCGTTGACACAGACCCAACCTTCTCTTTCGCTTCAACCGTTCATGCAGACCCCGGTGCAACCTCCACTTCCACCTGAACCGTTCGTACAGAAACCGTTGAAACCTCCGCTTCCACCTGAACCGTTCGTACAGAAACGATTGAACCCACCACTTCCACCTCAACCTTTTCTACAGTCACCTCTACAACCTCCACTTCCACCTGAACCGTTCATACAGAAAACGGTAAAACCTCCTCTTCCACCTCAACCATTTGTTCAAATCCCACTGCAACCTCCACTACCATCTGAACCCCTTTTGCCGACATTTCAGCACCATTTACGCCCACCCAAATCTCCTCAGCCTCAGCTCACCCATCCACAGCCAAATGAAAGTGACCAAACTTCACAGCTGTTAATTCAGCAGCCCTCGCAGAATCCATCTCCACTTCCGTGTAAGCTGTCTCAGCCACTAGCAAGTTCCCTGCTTCCGTCTCGGCCTAGCTATAAAAATTCTACACGTAGTCAACCTCTACTTTCTCACAAGCCAATCGTAATTAGATTTAATCAGCCTGATGCAACTTCGTTGTCTCAGGAAATTAAACGGCTCCAACCTCAGCAGCCATCTTCTTCAAAGAAAATTAAAATCACTAAGTCACCCCTTTCATTTCCTGAAGAAATTAAACATGCTCAGCTTCCTTCTATTCCTCAGCAAACAAAATGCTTAGAACCGGAGTTATCAGTTTCTTCAGAGTCACCGTTCTTAAAAAGTCCAGCCCGTAGTGTAACAGTTCAACACCGATCAAAACCACCTGCGTCAATCAGCGAAAATCTACCTGTGTCTTCTGTGCTGTATTCAGAGGAATTATTGTGTAAACAGACGAAGTTGACTCCGACTAGTCCAGGCCGTAGTGTAACAGTTCAACACCGGTCAAAACAACCTGCGTCAATCAGCGAAAACCTACCTGTGTCGTCTTTGCTGGATTCAGAGGAATTATTGTGTAGACCGACAAAGTTAACTCCGACTAGTCCAGGCCGTAGTGTAACAGTTCAACACCTATCAAAACCACCTGCGTCAATCAACGAAAACTTACCTGTGTCTTCTTTGCTGTATTCAGAGGAATTATTGTGTAGACAGACGAAGTTGATTCCGACTAGTATAGGTCGTAGTGTAACAGTTCGACACCGGTCAAAACCACCTGCGTCAATCAGCGAAAACCTACCTGTGTCTTCGTTGCTGGATTCAGAGGAATTATTATCTAGACAGACGAAGTTGACTCCGACTAGTCCAGGCCATGGTGTAACGGTGCAACACCGGTCAAAACCACCTGCGTCAATCAGCGAAAACCTACCGGTGTCTTCTTTGCTGGATTCAGAGGAATTATTGTGTAGACAGACGAAGTTAACTCCGACTACTACCAAATCGATGTCTTCGTTTTCTCTTCCACCTCCAGAAGTACGCTTGTATCATCCGGTGTCGAACTCTAATTCTAATCAGTTCCTTCTAAATGAGCCACTACAACCTCCTGAAGAATTCTGTGATAATAGCACTATCTGTCCCCCTGAACAGAGTTTTGGAATCGCCAATGAGACCTTCATTTTACCGCCTCCAAAGCCATTCTTAAACAACATTGACCTCCCAAATATTTCCGCACCTCCACAAATCAGTCCTTTTGCGCCTGCATTAAGTGTGGATACAGCGCTAGGTGTTCAAAAGCCAGGGTTGGCGCCCATTCAAAAAACAGTTTGTGTTGCACAAATAAATGCAACAGAAAATGCAAGTTGTGCAAATAGTGAATTAGAAAAGCCGGAGCCAGGCAGGAAACGACCTCGTAACTTAATTTCTTTAGTATCTTCGGCACCAAGAATAAAGTGGCTCAAAAAATGTGAGGATGCCACGCCAAATATTATTTCGTCTGAAACAAGTGGCAAAAGTCAAACCAACACGCAAGAGCAAATTCAATCCACGTCGGCTAGTAGTTTTCTTCCTGATAAAGATGAAATACCATCACCATCAAAAACAAAGCTAGTTTCAATTTCAGCAAGTCAAAATCTGGAGGCAGAAGTGCCTATAGTTTCGTACACTATAGATAAGACCAAAGAAGAAGAAAAAGAAGAAGAAACACAAAAGACCGTAAATAGCTTTACAAATATCGCAGGTATTGGGGAAACCCAGAAAATAGAAACGCAATCTAAGAAGGCTTTTCCACTTGAAAATGATCATTCTCCTAAGCATGAAGAAATTAATGTGGAGATTGAGATTTCAAATAATGAGGTCACTACAACCACTCCACAAATACTACTGGATCCAGAAGTACCCATGTCCACCAACAGTGTAACCGACTCAAGTTTAATTTCAAGTGATGGAAATCTGAATTTGAAAGAGGCTGAGAGAGACTCCTGCAACATTCCTAATCGTAGTGGACTCAAATTGGACAATATTAGCAGTGCTTCAAAGATACCAAATCCTGTAAAAGATAAAGAAACTATTGTTAGTGACTGTCCAGTATCTTCAACAATATCCACACAACATTCCAAGATGGATGAAGTTTATAGCAGTCTGATATTAAATCAAGAAAGCAAAAAACAAATAGAATGTAATAATGTTGAAAAAAGTAATGATTCCAAACCTGTACAAGTCAGTCCAAAGGGCATTTCCAGAGGCGTAGAGGATAAAGGAATTAGTGGTTGTCGAAAACTACCTTTTGGGTACGCAACACCAGCTGATTTAGAGTTTCTTAGAAGCTTGAAAAGCAATACGATTGCAGAGCCAGAATCGTGTAGCGTCAAACATTTGGACATCCTATTTTCTGGTGATAGTCCAGCTAGTAAGAAACAACCTTTACAAAATGAATTGAGAGGGAAGAAGAAGAAGAGGAAGAAGAAGAAGATTGTTCCAAAATTGAACACTAAAACTTTAATTCATCGACCAGTGTCTTCAACAGTGCCACCTAAACCAGTGGCACTGGCAGCGCTACCTAAGCCGTTGCCCTTAGCCGTGCAACCTAAACCGTTGTCCTTAGCCGTGCAACCTAAACCGTTGCCCTTAGCCGTGCAACCTAACCCGTTGCCCTTAGCCGTGCAACCTAACCCGTTGCCCTTAGCCGTGCAACCTAAACCGTTGCCCTTAGCCGTGCAACCTAACCCGTTGCCCTTAGCCGTGCAACCTAAACCGTTGCCCTTAGCCGTGCAACCTAAACCGTTGTCCTTAGCCGTGCAACCTAAACCAGTGGCACTGGAAGCTGTATATCAACCTGTGGCACTGGAAGCTGTACCTCAACCAGTGGCACTGGAAGCTGAACCTCAGCCAGTGGCATTAGCAGTGCTAGCAAAACCAGTTTCATTGGCAGTGCTACCTAAACCAACAAATGACGCTATTGCCGAAGACAAAAATGAAAATGTAAACGAAGTTGACGTTCAAAACAGAAATAAAATCCATGAGGAGCAGAGTATGAATAAAGATACTGATAATAAACCAAACAGGTTTACCATGGCGAGCACTAGGGCAGACTGTTCGTACATGGATTTTTCACTCGATAAACATCCACCTTCGTTTCAGCAACGGTTTCAACGAGGGTCTTGGAATCATCATGGTGGCACGAAAACTCAGTATCCAGATCAATTTTTTGATCCTCACCGTAGTTTTGGCCAACACCATGGTCAACCTCCGGCTTTTACCCCGAATGAAGATCTTGGATTTGACCGTGACCCAGATTTTGATCGTGATCCAGAATTCGCTGCAGGTCCAAGTATTAATCCCATGCCAGACCACCCTATTCTCTCTAATGATTTGAGAACAAATGGTTCTAAGTGGGCTCATCCATTTCATAAACAAAAGCATTCGCATCATCCGCACCAAGGTTTCTCAAGAAATCATGGCAATTTGAACAGACATCAGCACCTAGACCCCGACTGTGGTCAGCGTTCTTGGGAAACTGGAGACGAGGGTGCCTACAATGACTGTGATCAGGGTTCTTGGGAAACTGGAGACGAGGGTACCTACAATGACTGTGGTCAGGGTTCTTGGAAAACTGGAGACGAGGGTACCTACAATGACTTTGTAGCACCAACGTGGACGCCACAATTCAATAGATTTTATCCAAACGATGAAGAAACCCCAACTAGCTTTCCAAAGGATTTTTCACATAGAGGAAGAGGCAGAAGATTTACTTCTCATCGTGCTAGACGTTTTTTCTAAATTCCTATAAGTTGGCTATAAGTGACGCAAAAACATTGGTGATATGAATGGTCCCACTTAATCACTTTTGCACAAAAACTCTTCTTCCTGTGTATAACCTTGTTGATATGATCATAAAAAGTTTAGGAAATACTATAAATCGCAATTTAATGTCACACTTTAACAGTTATAGATAGACGTATTTTTCTGAAAACTGAAACTTGTTGTCAGGAAATTTAATAGTTTAAATTGTTAACATTAATAATGTGCATGGGAATTGTTTGTGTTGTTGAGTTCTTCAGTACTTTTAATAAAGTCATTTACAGCTGTATTAGTTTTATAATTTTTTTGTCTACAATGTGACAGTTATTGTTGGTAAATGTGGCCTAGCCATATCATCCTGTTTCTAGTCACATAATGATTTTTACTTGATTTGATTTAATAGTATTATATAATCAGCTCATGTTCACGTTCGTATTACAATATCAGAAAGTACATTTAACTTCCGAATTTCAGTGTAAAGGTATTTTAGTTAATTGGAAACTAAATCAATTTTACAATAATAATGTTAACGGTTACCATATTTTCAGCTTCATAAACTAAGAGCTTCAAAACTTTAAGTAACGCATAACGCATCCCATTAGTACTTTTTGACGCAATTTCACCTATCAACCTCAAAGAGTGCAATCAACTACCAACGTATTTGAATTGAGAATCATTGCATTTGTGAAAATCATATAGGTTTTTTCTTGTAGATGGTTTCCCAACAATAAAACTGGAAGATGCAAAAATCCTAAGGTGCAAATAGGTCATTACTTCAAAATCATAATCTATCAGTTTTTGAAAATTATTAACTTTTATATTCTAGAAATTACGTTGCATTCTTTTGAATATAAATAAAATCGAATTTTGTGAAATGGAAAATTGGTTACGTGGTAGAATAAAGATGGTTTGAGGACAAAAACTACGCAAAACACCACGCTTATAAATGATCTTAACTACAATCTAGTAGGATCACGCTAACAATTTTAGATGTAAATTTCGACTGGTTTATAATATGTAAATTTTGAAATTTTAGAATTTTGGAATTTAGTTAGCTACATGTAACATCACTGTGTGTTGCGAACGACCAACATCAAAATCATTAAAATTAACACATTACGCGGTTAAAGCATTTATGCCACTGTAAGATTGATGTGTGCTAAATTAGTGATCTACTATTAAATGGGTTATCTCACTAGTCAGTCAGGTGGTTAAAGAGCCCGTAGCCTATGCCGGAGAGGTTGAAGGTTCGAGGACAACTTGTTATATTTTTCAATTGTGGCAATATTTGTTATACTGTTAAATTTTTTATATTGTCAAAAATTGTTATAACTATTAAAATTGTTGTTAATGGTTGTTGTGTTACCGATGGAAGAATGGCTTTGCGGCAAAGCGGTTTAAATAACACCATAATAAAGTTCAACTAACTAACTAATAATTAATAAAAGTGCTCAACACGATTACTAGCTGCGTTGATCTAACTACGACTTGGGTAAACTTAATACATATAACACAAGTATACGCATAGGTAAATCACTAACTGAAATTCACGTATACCAATGTTAACCAATTGTAATGTTGATGTCGGAGTAGCATCAAAATTAGATACCTACTTATAAATTAGCACCTACGTGGTAGACTTGTTTATATTTTTCTAAGCGTGCATACAGAAGACCTGAAAACGTATTGCTGTTATGTCGCGATTTTTATAATGTAGTAAGTACTTTTAAAAAAGTCATATATGAAAATGAGAGGGCATAGGGCAAACAGATTGCAGCAGTATGAGACGAAGGACGAGGACTTTTTAGTTTGGCAGTAATATTAAGTTATGTGTTTAGTTATTAGTCTACTTTAAATGGTGGCATTTATTTACAATATATAATTTACAATAAGGAAATAAATGAGTATAAATCTTTACTGTTACAATTCATTACAATTAGGCATTAGGTATAAATGTTACACAATTTTATATTAACTCTATCAAGTTAAGACAAAATCGACATATTGCATTACCGTTCTTTATAGTTCTTTATAATATTCGTCAGTGAAGAAAAAAAATGACCCATATCCATTTCCCACTAAAAGCAAACTGAGCCATATCCAAAACGTTCTAATAACAAAATGACCCAAATCCATTTAGTTTCCCGCGTACGCCTAAAATCCATGCAACAAATTCCTGTCCAAACTGTTTTATTGGGATGATACATAAATGACGTCAGGCAAATTAGCGATCGTCCACAAATGATGTCATGGAAATATCCCAATTTTAGGAACCCTAGGACACCCTATCAGCAGCTTAACCATTGTGTAAATGGCAATCTTCATCTTCAACATGGAATATGATCGATATCCAAGTATGTATATCTATTCACCCTACCCGTGATGTCACTTATGGACGATCCCTTACCACTCTTTTAGAACCGACCCATCCTCATGTCATCACTTTAACATTATATTATATATATTATTTAACATTAACACTTTATTATTTACGAAAAGTCTTAGATTTTAAAGATTTGAAGTTTTGTTAATGTTTTAAAATTTATATGCTACATAAATTAGTGATTTCTAGAATCTAAGTTTTTGATGGTTGCATCACTTTGTAAAACCCAAGTGAGGTTCATTTTATGAAGTAAATAATAAAAGGCAAATAGGTTGTAAGTACATTTCGATGAAGCGTAAATTGTGCCCAATATGTTTGATTTGCGAAGACAAAATAAAAGTAGTAATGCATCGTCCGTAAATGACGACACGGGTAGTGCCAATGAGTCTGGTTGAATATTTGTGACTTCAGTGTTGAATCTAGCCACTACGCAATAGTTAAACTAATAACAACCAGGGGCGTCATAGGGTCCAAGAAATGAGAATATTTCGATGACATCATTTATGGACCACCCATAAGTGTTTTATTGCCAAGTCACAACGGAGTCATTTTCTATTTTTTATAGCGTTATTTAATATTTTAAAATTTTTTGCAAAATGAAAAATTGAAATTTTCTTATGGGATTTAGCATGCAAATTAAATATGCCAACGGGGGTAAGTTGGAAATCGGCGCACATGTGTTCACCCTTCCTTTTAAGTGTAAGTAGTAGACCAGCAGTAGTCGACAGATATAGTATAGATAGTATAATATACAAAACTAGGAGTATGCTGGTCACGTGACCGTGACACTCCCCCGCCCTACGTCCTTCCCCCGGGGTATTGAATCCAGCGATGACATAGAACTTGTTTAAGGTTGGTGACGATTAATCCAGTCACCATTACAACACCGTTAGCCCATTTTAAAATAGTTACCCTGTGTGTTTGATTTGTCTGCGCGTGTATGTACACCACCACCAACTACCAACTCTATATCATCGCTGGATTCAATGCCCCGCGGGGAAGGACGTGGGGCCGGGGAGTGTCACGGTCACGTGACACGCATACTCCTAGTTGACATTAAAATATTAGTGTACAACAAAACATCCGAAAACCAAAGTACATTTTTTATTGCGTATTGTTTTCACACAGTTTAAGTTCAACAGCTTATTTTGAAAAATATATGTACAGTTTGTGTAAAGCGATAGCTGCGCCACACGAATAGCTCGTCTACCAGGGTCGAAAAAGAAACCCGAAGATAAGAAACCTTAAGGGACATTTTGTGGCGAGCCGTGTGGGGCAGCTATCCGTTACGGTCTTCTTATCGTTTCCAATAAAACTAATGCTGAGACCAAAACCAGTACGGGTACTTTATTGAATTAAATTAATCCCTTAACACAGTGAGGAGTATAGTTAATGAAATAAATGATCGTAAATTTACTATACTGATACTACATTACTTCAATTAGTATTTGACATTAAGTCACAGTAAAATTCAAACAAGTTTTCAACAAATAATAGAAAGAAAGACAATTTTATGAAAATAAACTTGACACTGTCGTCCAACCACGATAGCCCAAAGGACTCAGTATACGTTTCATAATTTTGTTCTATATAATTAATACTGTATCGGCCTGAAAAATATTCAGATATTTTGCTCATTATACTTTTTATGCTTAAAGAAAATTATTCTCGATGTTTTCCTACTTAATAGATCGCCAAACGGGATGTAACAACCCGGCGACCGCTTACTAAACGTGTTGTTTTGCTTTTTCTGCTTTTCCTGCATTCCGGTCGCCTTAATTATAATTATTTGCAGTGGAAACATAATAAATAATTATTTTGAAGTAGAACACAAAATTACATCACTCTTAACATAACTGAAAAACACAACATGTCCGCTCCTTGGGAATAAACTGCCACGTTCAGCGGGTTTGACATTATATAGCCTTTGCATTTAAATTACATTAAATTTAATTGCATGAAAAAAACAATTAGCGATATCATTAGCTATTTCTGTGAACACTTTAACTCCCAACGACACCGGCAAAGCTGAGATAACACTTGGGGAGCAGATGACCGAACTTCAGCGACGAAATCTTAAAACCTATGATGTCACCATCAGCGTTGGACCAGCAGAGGTAAAAGTGGAAGCGGCCAAGTTTGTTCTAAAATCTGAACTCTGAGGTCTGAAGGCAGTTTCACCGGTTTTTGAAGACATTTGATGAAAAATGGGAATCCTTAAAGTTGAAAGAAGACGAGGGTTGTTCCACTCCAGAATATTGATCCCGCACTGCGTTTAAGTTATTCGTCAATGTGCGTAATATTTCTACTGCATAGTTACATAATACTTCGCATTCAGATTTAATTACATTTATAGAGAGCAATAATAAGAGCTGTAGTTGTAATAAAGCTTGATTACATATTTAAGAGTAGTGTAAAACAGCTAAAATCGCATTAGCTTTTTGTTTGTTCACAGTTTCTCATTCTGGATAGGTGGTCATTATGTAGTCATTAGATTCGTTAAAATCTTTACAATTGTCGCCGAACAATTTGTTCAGTTTATTGTGGCTCTGTAGACTCTATGAAATTACGAAGGCGATCAAGAATTTGGAAGAGGTAGCCGGGGATTTGATAAAGTATTTGAATTGATTCTTGTAAACATTTAATTATCAGTTTTTATATTACGAAGAATTATTTTGAACTAACTAAATTAGGGATTTTGACGCATACACAGACGAATGTTTCAAAATATCCCGTGAAAACCTGGAAACAATCTTTTCGTTTGAAAAACTTCCATTGGACGAAAACGAGATTTTCGAGAGCGCAGATACTTGTCACAGTTGCTTCAAAGTATACCTATAGATTTTGATTTCACATTGTCTCGTTGTTATTAATTAAGAATTAAAATAATAATTCCGACTGCTTGATTTATTTTTTACTGAGCCATGTATGACGGTTGCCAGACAAAGTCTCCCTGGACATTGTCTCCCCGGACATTTTTCCCCCGGACACTTTCCACCCGATAAGTAGCAGCGGACATTTTCCCCCCAAATTCTGAGGTTACTGAAAACACAGTGCTGTAAGATTAAGTGATGATTTATGAAATTTTGGGTAACGAGAATGTGTTTTTATTTTATTCTCGCGAAATGTGTATTATCTCACGAATCCAATGCCATATTTACTTTATTAAACCGCAAGCTTGGAATAAATCGTAATGCTAAAAAACTGAATTGTTAAATTATAAAGTGTAGGAAATAAATGCTAGTAGTTTAAATCATATTCAAATTTTAAACATAATAGTTAGTAGTCAAATTACACACTCCGGAACAATGTGTACTATACCATTTCTCAATACGGCTAGAATTTTTTACCTACCGTATTTCCTATTTTAGACCACGGGTCCGTAATTGTACTCGGGCCTGTATTAGTACACGGGTCTGAGAGGTATGAGTTTGAATAGCCCACGGGTCTATTTTACATTGTTTTATATGGTAGTACGCGGGTCTG